>CAUYUJ010020174.1:80000-90000 GCA_963575745.1 Prorocentrum cordatum
ATGTGCGCCGCGCTGACGCGAGGGCCAGATTCTGAAAACGTCCCGCCCTCAACCCGTGAAGCGCTTGCATTTTTTTGTTTAAAACGATTGCGTGGGGCGCCTTAACTCCGTGAAGCCGCTGCAAAGGTTAAACACGAATGTGCGTGGCGCTAAGGCGGGAGCCACATTTTGAAAACGACCCGCCCCCAATCCGTGAAACCCTGGTGAATTGTTGAAGCGAGTGTGCGCGGCGGTGGGGCGAGAGCCACATTTGGAAAACGACCCGCCCTCAATCCGTGATGCTGTTGTATGTTCAAAGAATGTGCGCGGCGCTAGGGCGAGAGCCACAGTTTGAAAACGACCCGCCCACAATCCGTGAACCTTTCGCAACTTTTAAGGCGCATGTGCGCAGCGCTCAGGCGAGAGCGGCATTGTGAAGACGGCCCGTCCTCCATCTTTGAAGCTGTTGTCTTTTTAGCTTCAGGGTCATAAATGGTGAGGAAGGCGAAGCGCCCAGACCGTCGGAACGCCTCGGGGTGCCATAGGGAGACGTTATTTATAAGGAAGAGGAATAGAGGAAGATGGGGTGGAGGAGGAGCAGGAGGGGGAGGAGGAGGATGAGGAGGAGGAGGAGGAAGACCAGTGTAAGCCCAAGAGTCATCAACGATGTTGGAGTCAACCCTCGCCCAAGCTCCCTTCACATAGGCCCCTACAACGGACCACTTCCACTGCGGGTACTGCCTCGTTGGAAGATAGCCGATGGAAGACGCTGGTGCATGCCAAAACACCGTTCTCAGGATGTCAACGCCACGGATTAACTTGACTGCTGCGTCATGGGGATCCAGACTCGTGCCAAAACGCTATTCCTGGGATTTCAACGCCGCGAATCAACGTAACTGTTGCGCCCTCAAAGTCCCGAGTCCTTCCAAAGCGCTACGTCTGGTTCGCGGATCATGGGAATCCGTGTAAGTCTCGCAACCCAACAAACACAAGTGCACGTGGCGCTAAGGCGAGAGCCACAGTTTGAAAACGAGCCGCTTTCAATCCTTGAAGCTCTGGCAACATGTTAACGACGAGTGTGCGCGGCGCTAAGGAATAACCGCATTTTGGAAACCAGTCGCCCTCAATCCGCGAAGCTGTTGCATTTATTTAACAAACGGATCTGCGTTGCGCTACAGCGAGAGCGACATAGTGAAAACGACCCGCCCTCATCTGTGAAGCTGTTGCCAATTTCAAAGCTTCAGGGTCATAAGTGGTGAGGACATCTCAGGCGAACCACCCCAACCGCCCTAAAAGCTGGTTTCGGGGTGGAGAATTTTTTCAAGGAGAAGGAATGGAGGAAGAGGAGGAGGAAGAGGAGGAGGAGGAAGAGGAATAGTAGTAGTAGTAGTAGTGGTAGTAGTAGTAGTAGTAGTAGTAGTAGTAGTAGTAGTAGTAGTAGTAGTAGTAGTAGTAGTAGTAGTAGTAGTAGTAGTAGTAGTAGTAGTAGTAGTAGTAGTAGTAGTAGTAGTAGTAGTTCTAGTAGTAGTAGTAGTAGTAGTAGTAGTAGTAGTAGTAGTAGTAGTAGTAGTAGTAGTAGTAGTAGTAGTAGTAGTAGTAGTAGTAGTAGTAGTAGTAGTAGTAGTAGTAGTAGTAGTAGTAGTAGTAGTAGTAGTAGTAGTAGTAGTAGTAGTAGTAGTAGTAGTAGTAGTAGTAGTAGTAGTAGTAGTAGTAGTAGTAGTAGTAGTAGTAGTAGTAGTAGTAGTATAGTAGTAGCAGCAGCAGCAGCAGCAGCAGCAGGAGGAGGAGGAGGAGGAGGAGGAGGAGGAGGAGGAGGAGGAGGAGGGGAGGGAGGAGGGGAGGAGGAGGAGGAGGAGGAGGACAGCACGCTCATTCCGCTGTCGCGTGCGGTGTCGGCGGCGTTTCGTGAAGCGTTCCATGGGCCTGCCCCAGCGGGCTTCCGTCTCGCGCCTTTTGTGCCGACAGCGTGGACTTGGTATGGGAGCAGGGCCTTCTGTCCAGGTTCGCGGGTCTGCTCCTGTGCCTTCCAACACCTTCCAACTACGGTCAGACCGAGGTATAAGATCAAAGTCCGTTTGGGGAGGGTACCCGAATGTTCTTCATGCTCGTTTGATGTTATTCTGCATCCTGGGGAAGGTACCATCGAATGCTCCTCAGTGCGGCCGGCGGAGGAGGGTCTCATGTTCTTCAAGGGTGTTCTGCTGCCCTAGGTCCAGCCGTATTCAGCGTCGCGCTTGCTCTCGATCTTATGTTCAGTTGGTTGAGCCAGCTTGAAGTCAGCGGGAGGAGAAGGGCCCCCGCGGCGGCAAGGCAGGTCTAGGCTCGGCTGCGTCAGGTCGCCCGCCTATCAGACGCCGCCCATGATGCGTTTCGTGGAGGAGGAGTCGTTTTCCCCTGAGTGCTGCACCTTCCGCACCGCCTCTGCTCTTCCGTCTCCCCTCCTTTCTGCTGGAGATATCAAGGTCGGTGCCTTCGTTTGGCCTCGCAGCTGCTGCTTTTGTCGCGATGCGCCAGGGCGCCGCCTGCCTCCAAGGCGTCATCCGGAGCGCGGAGGCAATCTTCCCAGCAGCAAGCACGAACGCGCGCATGCGAGCTCACCAATGGGTGCGTGCGTACGGCACTCGCACAGTTTACGCAGGCCTGCGCACAGCCATGTGCAGATGTGCGGAAAGCATTGCCCCCCCGTCCCCCCCATTTTCGATTCTGTCCAGAGTACAAATTAGGAGTAGGAAAGACGGCGAATGTTGGGGCTGGCCGGGGTCACGAACGAGTCATATTGATCCGCTCAGTGAAGCCATGCACCCCCATCACGCCCCTCATCGCCCTCCGCTTGCCTTTTTCTCCTTGCCTTTTGCTGTCTGTTTTCTCATTCTTCAAAGTGATGGGATGATGGCAGACTTGGTTTTCTTGTGTACAGCGGCGTACAACAGCGACGCGCCCGCAATAGTTACGACGCGAACAGCACCGAATGGCTCAAAGTAGCAACCGAAGATACAATCTGGACGAAGCTGGAGGCGCTATTCGTAACGACTTCCGCTCCTGATGCTTCCCCGAGGCCAGCTCGCTGAGCAGGCTCGCAGCCCGCCGGCCATTGTGGCGAGGTCACGGCCTCGCCCGCTCCGCCCTTCACGGGCCCGGGCGATCGCCCGAGCGAGCGGCCCGTTCCCATTCCCGTCCCCGTGCCCATGCCCATACCCATGCCCATGCCCGGTCCCAGTCCCCTGCCCCTTCCCATCCCTCCCCCTTCCTCCGCAGCTGCGGTGAGGACCCCCTCCTCCTCCTCCTCCTCCTCCTCCTCCTCCTCCTCCTCCTCCTCCTCCTTCTCCTCCTCCTCCTCCTGAGTCCACTGCTGCTCCTCCTCCTCCTCCTCCTCCTCCTCCTTTCCTCCTCCTCCCTCCTCCTCCTCCTCTGCTCCTCCTTCTCCTCCTTCTCCTCCTCCTCCTCCTCCTCCTCCTCCTCCTCCTCCTCCGCCTCCCCCCCGGTCTCCCTGCCTGCCCGCAGCTGGACTACTGCTACAGCCACGGCCACGCCAGCCTGCTGTGCTGGGGCGAGCAGGCGCCACCGCGCCGCTGGGCCGGGCCTCCAGGCGCGGATGCGGTCGGGTGAGTACGAGGTGGCGGATCTTCCTTCTCCTCCTCCTCCTCCGCCTCCTGCTCCTCTTCCGCCGTCTCCTCCTCCTTCTCCTCCTCCTCCTCCTCCTCCTCCTCCTCTTCCTCCTTCTCCACCCCCCTCCTCCGTCTCCTCCTCCTCCGGAGGCGGTCGGTTCAGTGCGAGGTTTCGGACGTCCGAAATGGGTACGGAACAAAAATGGGTACATTGCCCAACAACAGATGCTGTCCCAAACCAACAGCGGCCGCCGTTTGGGCAGGCGGCCTTCTGTCCCGAATGGACACATGCCGCGGCGGCGTGGACAGCGAGTCCTGCTCAAAATGAAGAGGAACTGCTGTTGGGCATTGTACCCATTCTTTCCGTACCCATTTCGGGCGTCCAAAGAGGTGGCTTGGCGGCTCGGATCACGCACGTGCCACGAGGGGGCGGGCTGCTAAGTAGGCGGAGGGCTTCTAGACAAAAGACAACAAGCAAGCACTACCACACACATCGTAAGCTAACATCAAAGAAACAGGCGGAGGGGTTCGCAGAGCGTAGGGGCCTTCTTTAGAGTGGCCCGGAGACTTCTTAGAAGCCGCGCCATCGCCTCAAGTGAGCGCCGCCGCGCAGACTCGCGCCGTGTCGACGTGGTGACGGCCCCAGCGGTTTTCGCCCAGTGGCGGGTTCCGGGACTACTGCAGATCGACCTGGCTCTACAGATTCCGCAGCAAGATGGGCTCTAGGGGTCTAGGGCTCCTGTCGTGGTTTTGCATGCTGCTGTAGTTTTGCCGCAACGTCGGACTTCCAACAATCTGTTTTTTCCATCGCATAGTTTTTTCCTTGATTTTGGCTCTCGTGGGCCGTTCGGCGGGAGTGGAGGCGGAATGTATTGAATGATGGCGGGAGACGGTTTTAGGAGCGAGGGGGGAGGAAGGAGGATGCAGACGGGAGGAAGGGGTGGAGGGAACGAGGAAGTGAGGGGGATGAGGATGATGAAGAGGATGATGAAGAGGATGATGCGGAGGAGGAGGACGAGCAGGATGAGGAGGATGTGTAGGAGGGAGGAGGAGGATGCGGAGGCGGAGTAGGAGTATGAGTAGGAGGAGGAGGAGGAGGAGGAGGAGGAGGAGGAGGAGGAGGAGGAGGAGGAGGAGAGCAGGAGGAGGAGGAGGAGGAGGAGGAGGAGGAGGAGGAGGAGGAGGAGGAGGAGGAGGGGGCGGGGCAACGTTTGCGCTCTCGTCGAGCCACCGTCTCTCTGCATGGAGCACCCGTGTTGCAGGCAGTGCCATTAGTTTCGAACACCTTCCCAGTGGGCGCTCCCATCATTCTTGCACTTCTCCACTTCCTGCTCGTCCTTCTCGCTCCTGCTGCTGCTGCTGCTTCTGCTGCCTCTTTCCCTCCTCCCCTTCCTTCAGCGGAATCCCTCCTCCCCCCTTCCTCTTGCCTCCCTCTTCTCTCGGTTCTCCTCCCCGCTCCATCCTCGTGGCCGAAGTCGAGCTCTTATCCCTCCTGTTCTCCACCGTCCTGCTCCTGCTCCTGCTGCTGCTACTGCTGCTGCTGCTCCCGCTCTTCCGCCGCCCCCTTCACAGGAGGGCCAGCCCGGCGTTTCCTCCCCCCTCCTGCCTCGGGAGCAGGGGGCAGAGGCGGGGCCTTTCTCGTGCGAATGCGCGGCCGGCCGCAACCGCTCTCTGACAGGGCAGAGCGCGGCAGGGCCGGGCTGTTCTTGCTGGTCGTCAGCCCTGCTCCTCAGTCATTCGCTTCCTCTCCCCGCTTCCGCTGCCTGCTCCCCCTGCTCTTCGTCCTCCCTCGTCCCCCGCTCCCTCTCCTCCTCGCAGCGCGCGGCGCTGGCCTCCACCTCCTGCTCACTCCAGCCGTGCGGCTGCCTGTTGATGTCGTGCAGCTGCGCAGCAGCGGTGCCTGTGGGCCCAGGAGGGAAAGGGAGGATGGCGTCTTTGGCTTCAGCGAAGGACGGGCCCACTTGCTCGTCCAGTGTCTGATCTCCATGTTTTTGAGAGGAGATAGGAGCGGAGAGGAGAAGCGGAAAGAAGGAGCAGGGAGGATGTTGCGCCTCGCAAGCTCATTCCGCCGCGCGAGGCAAACAGCTCGCAGCTGACCGGGGCGGCGCCGCAGGAGAGCAGTCGCAGTCTTGTCTGCCGTCCTTTCCTTTGCTTCTTGCCGGTTGGGCCGTGAGGCTCTGGTCCTTGCCGTCGCTGCCTTTCCGGTTGTGGCTTAGCGCCGCTGTGGTATGATCACTGGGGTAAGTGGTGATTGTGTGAGTGTGCGTTTTGGTGGTTGCGGCTGACGGCTCCGCTCACGCGTGTGGCTGCAGTTGTGATTATTTCAGTTTCTTTGGCGGTGGCGCCCTGGTTGTCTTGGGGAGTCTGCGATCGCGTGTGTGGCTGGTGCTCGTAGCCCGCCTAGCTTTTAGCGGAAGAGGTTCGCTCTCGCCCCGCCGACCAAAAGTGTGTGGCTGGTGCTGGTGCTGATGGTGATTCGTGGTTCCGGTGGTTATACAGGTTGTCATGGCTGCCGCTGCTTTGTCATCGACGTCGTCGATGTCCTGCTCCTGAGCGTTTTTACCTCGGCCCTCTTATTTCCCCTCTCTTTCCGTAGCCTTTTTGCTCGAGCCTGGCTCGTGTGCTCGTGTGAAGGATAGTACCGCTTTCCACATGTTCCTTCCATAAATGCGCTTGCCTGTGGCGCTTCTCTGTATCGTGTTTACCATGCCCGTGCTTCTTGCTGTGCCGATGGCTGGTGGAGCGGCGACGCTGATTATCTAGGCCAGTTCCACGCAGTCGTGTGGTCAGCCGTGACATGTTTTGCTCCATTGCCATTCGTTGGCTGCCCGTTGAAGCTGAGAGCCATCATCGATCACCGCCAAGTGTTCCTCGAGGCTGTGACACGGCGATCTTGGTGCTGCCACCTGCTCTGGAAACCCTTTGACGCCGTCGTCTGCGGCCGTGACGACCGGCGTGACGCGCGTGGGCATCACCCGCGGCTGGCACAGCTCTCCGCGGCTCTCGGCGGCCCCAGAGCCACGCGGAGGAGGAGGAGGAGGAGGAGGAGGAGGAGGAGGAGGAGGAGGAGGAGGAGGAGGAGGAGGAGGAGGAGGAGGAGGAGGAGGAGGAGGAGGAGAGGAGGAGGAGGAGGAGGAGGAGGAGGAGGAGGGGGGACGAGGAGGAGGAGGGAGGAGGAGGAGGAGAGAGGAGGAGGAGGAGGAGGAGGAGGAGGAGGAGGAGGAGAGGAGGAGGAGGAGGAGGAGGAGGAGGAGGAGGAGGAGGAGGAGGAGGAGGAGGAGGAGGAGGAGGAGGAGGAGGAGGAGGAGGTTTGAAATGGGCTGGTGACCCGCAAATCAGTAACTAATATCAACGATGCGACAGAGACGACAGCGGCATCTTTGTGGCAGGTGCCGCGCAGAACGTCAAAGAGCCCGCCCGCTGACAGAGCAGGGCCCTCTGTCGCCGCGGCGGCTCTCAGCTCACCTCTTCCTGCTCACTCGGCTCCAGGGTGAGACGTCCCGCAGCGGCGGGTCCCTCACAGTTTCGAGCTTGCCTCCTCGTGTGGACTTTCGCCCGCCCAGCTCCTGAGGTACGCTGGCGTACTCGGCGCGCCTCGCTGCGTCAGCCCGGGGCGGAGGTGCCCGCCGCCTCCTCTCAGGCCCACAACGTGGCCTTCCGCTAGTATGGCTTGCGCCTTCTCTCGCTCCTCGCCGGGCTGGGCGCCACGGCCCTCCTCAGTCCCCTATGACTGCTCTGGGCCTGGCACCTCGCACCAGCCGCCCACCCTTGATCAAGGGGGGGGGGGGGGCGGGAACACTCCTCAGGCCTTCCCTCTTCGGAGCGCTCAGCCTCCTGCCGGGTCCGACCTGGGCTTGTCCCTCTTGCGAGCCCTCTCCTTCGCCGCGGCGTACCCCACGTGTAGACTTGACACGGAGGCAGCCATCGCCGTCGACACTCTTCGCACCGTCTCGTTGGCCTCCCACAGGTACTACTGGTGGAATGCGCCGCTGTTCCACCTGCCCCACCTCTTCACCACCTCGGTGTCCTCGCAGTGGTGGTACCGTGCCGTGGCTCCTCCAATCCTCAACGAATGGGACCCGAACTGCGACGCTGGGTACCCCTCAGCTGCCCTCTGCAGCTCCTCCCGAAGCCTCTGTCTGGCGACGGAGCGGCCGTCCGCCCACCTCGCGCTAACGGGAGGTGTGCCTCCTTGTCTACTGGGCAGATCTCTCCGCCCGCCCGGTAGTGGTTCCTGGCCATGCCAGCACCTGGCAGGTCCGTCCTGCTTGCCTGAATCACAAGACCACCTCGTCCGCCTGAGCGAAGTGAGTCGCTGCACCGCCCTTCGCCTTGGCGGCCACGTCCAACCCCGTCAGGACTTCTTCGGGTCCCAGTAGCCTACAGTAGCCCGCGTACGCATACTCGCCGATCCCCATCAGGAAGAAGAAGGTCGTGATGATTGGGTAATACAGCACTGCGCCGTCTGGTTTCCTTTCCGACCTTAACCTCCTCCTAATGTTCTCGAGCATCTGGATCGTGACCGGCAGCTTCCTAGCTCCTGGGTCCTGTGGCCTTTCAATTCCATTCAGCGCCATCCAAAGCCTAGGCTTACCCAGCAGTTGTTCTGGCTTCCCGAGCCACACATACGGAGCCCTTACCCCCAGCCATTTCGTGCGAATCGTACCGTGGGCCTGGTGGAGATTCTTCCAAATATGTACCACGAACAGTAACAGCTCCTCTTCATCCTCACGCTTCTCCTCTTTCGTCTGAACGTCCAGAATGGGGCTCTTCCCGTTGATGCGGCAGAAAACATTCCAATGCTGCCAGGCCGTGTTATGAGAAGGTGGCGGTTGCGAGAAAACGCGTGTGAGAAGGCGAGGAGGTCCGCGGCAGCCCGCACATGGCGCGCCTCTGCGCACGCCGCACCTGACCTGACCTGACCAGGCCGCGTTGTAGCTGCCTTTGGTGCCCTGGGCCACCAAGGCCAGCACCGCCTGCTGTCCCACATCCTCCAACTCCTCCACGTACTCTGTCTGCCCGAGGGCCCCGGCACGCCGCGAATCCTTGGCTGCAGGCCGGAAATGCTCGGCCAACCAGAACCCTCCGCTGCTGGCTGCCAGCCGCCCTCCGGCAGTTGCTGACCGCCTCTGGGTCGATCGGGGCCTCCGACAGGTCATAGGAACCCGAAAGGGGGCGCCCCCCCGTTTTTTTTTTTTTTTTTTTTTTTTTTTTTTTTTTTTTTTTTTTTTTTTTTTTTTTTTTTTTTTTTTTTTTTTTTTTGTTTTTTTGTTTTTTTTTCCTCCGCAGAGCCGCTAGGGCCGCCGCCCCCGCTGGGCCCACCGCGCCAATTTACCTCTTCAGCTCCTGCCGCATGACCCTGGCCTGCGGGCCGATGGTTCCCGTGGGGTAATTGGCCTCCGCCTCGCCTTGTCCCTGGTCTGCGCCTCCGTCCGGGCTTACCTCCTCCGCTGCCTCGGTCGCGGACAGGTCACTGACGTCCACGTCTGGCCTGTCGGGGTCCCAATCGGGTTTCCCCAACGTCGGCCCCTCAGGGCTCGGGGTCGGACACTCCTCCTCCTGGGCAGGGCCCCCCCCAACTCGGCGACCTCGGCCCGTCCCGAACCGGGGGCGGCATGGGCAGGGGGTCGCGCTGGGGCCCAGGGCTCGGCAGCACCTCTCTGATCCTGCCTGCCCTCTCGGATGGGCCTCCTGGGGGGTCCACACCTCATCCCTGATCCTCCACCTCCTGGTCCCTGATCGCCAGTGCCTGCTCGGGCAGTCCTCGACGCCTGCTGCGGCTGCGGTCCCTCCTTGCCTTGGCGGGCCCGTCATCGGCACAGCCCAGGCGCGGAGCCCGTCTCACCTCGAAAGGGCCAGATGGTAATCCTCACGATCGAACGGCTCCGTCACCCTCTCGCCCTTGCCCGACGGGGCCGCCCGTGACCTCTGGACGCCGTGGAGCATGGCCTTGGCCCTCCTCCAGGGCGCATGCTCTACGGCCAGCGCAATTGGGGCCGAGACTTAGGGCGTATCTTCGCATTCGGGACCATGCCGATGACGCTCGAAGACAACTGCGCGGATGACGCGTCGGGCAAGAGGGGTCGCCGCGAGCACTGGGGCAGGAATAGGCAGCCGTGGCCGGAGGGCGAGCGCCCGAAGAGCGACCTGAACATGAAGGGCGGGCAGAAGGCGTTCATGATTCTGCTCATGAAGGCCGTGCTGTCCCTGGCGCAGAGCCGGCGCACCTTGGAGGGCGTGGTGTTTGACTGCATATTGCTACCCAGCGACTCCAACGACAGCCAGGCCATGGCGGCCCAGCGCATGCTGTACAACGAGAGGGTGACGGAGCTCGGCACGGGGCACAAGCTCGGGCCGCCACACCTCCCCGTATATTCGGCGGTCTGCTGATATCCTTGCATGCGCGCGCAGAGGCA
>CAUYUJ010020174.1:97500-115000 GCA_963575745.1 Prorocentrum cordatum
CCGCATCTCCCCGCCGTCCACGCCCGGATAGTGATGCTCCTCCTCTCGAAGCCTCGTGCCACGTCCCCGTTCGGGAGGTCCAGCGTTGGGCGGCGCGTCACCTCCACGCCACCCACGCCCAGATGGTATGTTTGCCGCGGGCACGCGCGGGATCTCAGGTGATCTCGCTTGAGGGTCCGTGTGTGTGTGTGTGTGTGTGTGTGTGTGTGTGGAAAGTTCCTCCCTCCTGCATGGTGACACATTTCGCTTAACGCCTGCCCCGCTTCGCTCCTTTCGCCAGCGCAGTCACTTTGCCTAGCCTCCGACGCAAAGGTGTGTGTGTGTGGCCTCTTGGGGGCCTCTTGGGAGCCTCTTGGAGCCCTGTTGGGCGCCTCTTGGGGCTGTCTGGGCGCCTGCTGCGGCCCTCTTGGGGCGCTCTTGGGAGCTTCAGGGGCACTCTTGGGGCCATCTTGGAGGACATCGATCAAAGCAGAGGGGAGCTTTACTTAGGGTCCCCCCTCGGGAGCCCCAGCCGTCGCCTCTTGGGCCCCTCTTGAGGCGCTCTTGGAGCGCTCTTGGGCGCTCTTGGGGCCGTCTCGGGGCTCTCTGGTGCCCCTCTTGGGGCCATCTTGGGCCGAGGCCTCGGAAGGCCATCGGAAGCGAAAAGGCGAGAAAGCAAAACACATTGATTTTCCCACGCTGTGGAAGAATTTTGGCCTCTTCGGGGCCACCTTGGAGCTCTTTGGCGACGTGGAGCCGTCTTGGAGCGGTCTTGGGGCCTCTTGGAGCATCTTGGGAGCCATCTTGAATCATCTTGGGATATCTTGAGCCATCTTAAAGTTCATCTTGGGTTCTCCGAGGCGCTCTTGGAGCCATCTTGGGCCATCCTGGACGCTTCAACCCCTCGCGGGACCCCTCGTCCAGGGCCAATGAGGGGGTAGGGGGAGGGGCAAACCCTTCTCCGAAGGGCAAGCGGGAGGGGTGGAAGAGGAGACGCCCTAGACCACCTACGCCCTGATGCAACTTCCTAGCCCCCCTGATGTTGACTCTCACGGGAGCGCGGGGAGGGAGCCGGCGCGCCCGCTGCAAGAATGGAAGTCCAGCGCCACCCTGCTCAGCGTGGGGGAGGCGACGCAGTGCTACGCCGAGCGGGGCGGGACCGCCGGCGCAGCAGGAGGGATCAGGAGGAGGAGGAGGATGAGGAGGAGGAGGGAGGAGGAGGAGAATGAGAAGGAGGAGAAGGATTGTCGAGGCTGTCTCTTCAGACACGGGTAAAGTATTTCCATGATCATATCCCAACGTGATGTTTTCGACAATGAACAACTCCACCGCCAACGCAATTCGTTTACATGTCCTCAGAATCTCCCCATTGCACCGAGCTCATTTTCACAGCAATCCTTCTATTGTCTGCAACATACTGCTACGGTGCGCGGTATACCAAGCGCAAGATTTGCAACAAAATGATACGTCACGTGCCACACACCGAGGAGGAGGAGGAGGAGGAGGAGGAGGAGGAGGAGGAGGAGGAGGAGTTGCACCAGTGCAAGCCCCATGTGCATTAACGATGGTGCATTCACGATGTTGCAATTCAGCTGCGTACAGGAATTCGCTCTCATTGCGGGTATTGGCCCATTAGAAGACAACCGTCTGAGAATCTTCAGTCATGCCAAACACCAGTTCTGGGACTACATCGCGGCGCTAATGCGAGAGCCACAATTGGAAAACGTCCCGCCCTCTATGTTTGATGCTACTGCAAGCTTTTAAGACGAATGTGCGCGGTGATAGCTCGATAACCGCATCTGGAGCATTATCCGCTCTCCATCCTTGATTCTGTTGCAAACTGTTAAGACGGATATGCGCGGCGCTTGGGCGAGAGCCTCGTTTTGAAAACGACCCGCCCTCCATCCGTGAAGAAGTTGCGAATTTCAAAAACCTCTCCTCTTGGACGCCCCCGACCGTTGCACGTCGTGGTCGCCGTCGTCGTCCCACGAGCATCGTCGATTGTAGTGTGCTGGCCTGCTGCCAGGCTGCTCCGTCGTCGTAATGTAAGCAAGGATGGACGGGCTTCACCTGGGCACGGGAGTCGGCTGTGCAATGCCCCATTCTGCGAAAGCGTCGAACGTTGCTGATCCTCCTCGTCCCATGATTTTTTCCCAGCCATCCTGTGGTGGTGGGTCCTCGTTTTGAAAAGACGGTGCCCAGAGTTCCTCTCTCTTGTCCTCTCCTCTCCTCTCCTCCCCTCCTCCCTCCTCCCTTCCCCCTCCTCCCCCTCCTCCCTCCTCCCTGCGTTTCACCCACCCAATACAACATTTCATGGCCCCATAGGGAGCCCCACCGAAGGTCCCAGTGCTACCGCCCGCACGCGCCCCGCACACCCAGTACAGCGTTTCGTGGCCCCCTCCTCCCTCCTCCCTGCGTTTCGCCCACCCAGTACAACGTTTCGTGGCCCCATAGGGAGCCACACCAAAGGTCCCAGTGGGACCGCCCGCATGCGTCCCGCACGCCCAATACACCGTTTCGTGGCCCCCTTTTCCGTCCTCCTTGCGTTTTGCCCACCCAGTACAGCGCTTCGTGGCCTCATTGTGAGCCCCACCGAAGGTCCCAGTGCTACCACCTGCATGCGTCCCGCATGCCCAGTACAGCGTTTTGTGGCCCCGTCCTCCCTCCTCGCTGCGTTTCACCCACCCAGTACAAGGCTTCGTGGCCCCATAGGACACCCCACCGAAGGTCACAGTGGGACCGCCCGCATGCGCCCCGCACAACTTGTACAATGTTTCGTGGCCCCTTCCTTCCTCCTCCCTGCGTTTCACCCACCCAGTGCAGCGTTTCGTGGCCCCATGGGGAGCCCCACCGAAGGTCACAGTGGGACCGCCCGCATGCGCCCTGCACGCCCAGTACAGCGTTTCGTGGCCCCCTCCTCCGTCTTCCCTGCGTTTCACCCACCCAGTACAGCGTTTCGTCGCTCCAAAGGGAGCTCCATCGAAGGCCCCGGTGCCACCGTCCGCATGCGTCCCACACACTCACTTTCTGGCATTTTTGCCCACCCAGTACAGCGTTTCGTGACCCCAGAAGGAATTCCACCGAAACCCCAATGGGACCGCCCGCATGCGTCCCACACGATTAATTTGGCATTTTCACTTGCCCCGTGCAGCGTTTCGTGGCTCCATAGGGGGCCACACCGAAGCCCCCAGTGGGACCGTCAGTGTGCGCCCCGAAAACCGAATTTGGCATTTTCACCCACGCAGTACACCGTTTCGTGGCCCCATAGGAAGCTCCACCGAACCCCCCAGTGAGACCGCCCGCATGCGTCCCGAAAACCAGATGTAGCATTTTCACCCACCCAGTACAGCGCTTCGTGGCCCCATAGGGAACTCCACCGAAGGCCCCAGTGCCACCGTCCGCATGCGTCCCACACACACACACACACCAAATTTCGCATTTTTTCACCCACCCAGTACAACGTTTCGTGGCCCCATAGGGAGCTCCACCGAAGCCCCCAGTGGGACCGCCCGCATGCGTCCAGAAAGCCAAGTTTGTCCAGAAAACCAAATTTGTTTTTTTGTCATCCACCCAGTACAATGTTTCGTGACCCCATAGGAAGCTCCACCGAAACCCCCAGTGGGACCGGCCGCATGCGTCCCGAAAAACAAATTTGGCATCATCACCCGCCCAGTATAGCGTTTCGTGGCCCCATAGGGAGCTCCACCGACGGCCCCAGTGCTACCGCCCGCATGCGTCCCCCCAACCCAGTGCAGCGCTTCGTGGCCCCATAGGCAGCTTCACCGAAGAAGATATTCACAATTGCGGTACCCACAGCTGCAAATGGTTGGGTCCTTTGCCAGGATACTTATGTTTGTTATTGTTGTCTCTCCTCTTGTTACACATGTTTGTGTATGGTGTATACAATTCGATGTATGCATGTATATGGGTATGTTTTTGTATATATGTATGTATGTATGTATGTATGTATGTATGTATGTATGTATGTATGTATGTATGTATGTATGTATGTATGTATGTATGTATGTATGTATGTATACATGTATGTATGTATGTATGTATGTATGCATGTATGTATGTATGTATGTATGTATGTATGTATGTATATATGTATGAATGAATGAATGAGTGTATGTATGTATGTATGTATGTATGTATGTATGTATGTATGTACGTATGTTTGTATGTGTACATGCATCTATGTATGTATGTATGGATGGATGGATGGATGGATGGATGGATGGATGTGTGTATGTATGCATGTATCCTTTTTGTGATATCTTCTATTCTGGAACCGTGCGAAAACAGGAGGTCACCATGCCAACCTTGTCCTTGGGGACGTAGGTTCAGCTCCCTGTGGGGTGTGATCCCCGCGAGGTGTGTGCCGACACGAGAACACACGCGCTAGCCGAGCCTGTCTCCGGTGCCGCAGGTGGAGCTCCCTTGGGGGCACGACCCGTGTGACAATCGATGGCCTCCAATACCGCACATGTCAGGCTGCAACTAGAGCTTGCTGGAACCTAAGCGCGCGCGACGCGCGCGTGGTTCTAGTACAGCTACATATACGCACACATAGATTTATGTATGTATGTATGCATGTATGCACCTGAATGTATGTGTATACGTACGTACGTACTCTATATGTGTGTAAGTATGGATGCAGGCGTGCATGTATACATGTATGCATGCATGTACGTACATAATTCTTACTGTTTGGGACTGCTCTCGGTCGCGCGTCAGCGTCTCAGTGACTGCAAACGATGCAGTTGAACATGGTATGCACAGTGGTTCGGCTGCGTCGGACTAGAGGACATTCGCCCACATCGTGACAGACAGGTCATACTATAACGCTGAACTCTGAACTCTGACATTGTCTTTCGTTGCAAGGGTATAAGCTGGCTGGACGGTTGTTTTGCTGGGAAAGCGGACAAAAAGAAAGAGGTGCATGTGTGTGCTGTCAAAAATCAAACAAAGATTTTAATCGGAGGTTGGGGGGTGAGATCGAAGTGGAACGGAGAGCCCCCCACCAGGAAATCGGTTTCGGTTTCGTGTTCGTGCCGTGCGTGCCGGCGAGGCGAAGCTGCGTGGGCGGGCGAGAGGAATGAACCCTCCATTGCTAGGGCGCCGCCGAGAGGCACGCGGATGCCGGGGGTGTCCCGCCGTGGTGTCCTGTGGTGTGCCGTGGTGTCCCGCGGTGTCCCGTGGTGTTCCGCGGTGCCCCTATGGGGTCTGATGTTGTCCCGATGGTGTTCCGGTGGTGTCTCTCGATGGTGTTCTGGTGGTGTCCCTGTTGGTGTTCCGATTGGTGTCCCGATGGTGTCCCGATGGTGTCCCCGTGGTGTCCCGATGGTGTCCCGGAGGTGTCCCGATTGGTGTCCCGATTGGTGTCCCGATGGTGTCCCGATGGTGTCCCAGTGATGTCTTGGTGGATTGGTGTTCGATGATGTCTCGGAGGTCCCGATGGTGTATTGGTGGTGTCCCGATGGTGTCCTGGTGGTGTCCCGATTGGTGTCCCGATTGGTGTCCCGATGGTGCTCCGATGGTGTCCTGATGGTTTCCCGATGGTGGCCCGACGGTGTTCCGCGGTGTCCCGTGGTGTCCCGATGGTGTCCCGATGGTGTTCCGATGGTGCCCCGATGATACCCCGATGGTATTCCGATGGTGTCTTGGCGGTGTCCCGATGGTGTCCGGAGCCGCCGTGTTTCGCCACGGTCACCACCATCACCAACAGCATCACCACCAGCACTACCATCACCACCGCAGCTGTCTGGCTCAAGCAAGCACTTCGCTTCGTCTCAATCGCCATCATGCGTTCTCACCATGATCGTCATCGTCGTCGTGCATCGTCGCCAACTCGTGAGCGCATCATCAGCATCGTTCCCATCACAATCATTCGCAGTTGTCATCAGTTGGTCCCTTCCCCCAACCTCCTTATCACCCGAAGGGTGGTCGTATGGGTACATCTGCGATGCACGTGTAGTGCAAAACCAATGCACATGGAAGACATGTCCAAAACACAGGGCGGGAGTTTATGGCCACGACACATCAGCGCAACCCATGGCTCAAGTCATGGGCCGGACCCCACGGGCGGGACCCCGTGAGCACGACAAATCAGCGCCACCTATGGCGCAACCCATGGACAGGACCCGACGGCGGCAAAAAGCCAGGCTTACCCAAGGCGCAACCCAATGGTGGGCCTCCCTGGGCGGGACGCTGCTGCCACGTTCAAGCAGCGCCACCCATGATGGAGTCATTGGCGCCACCCAGGGCGGAGCCCCACCAAATTTGTGCCACACCGTGCCCCGGTCTTCACGGCGCTGAAGGAAGAAGACCATTTCGCAGGTATTGTTTGAGAAAGGTCTCAGATTTTGTTCGGTGCACGGTCTTCTTCCTCAGCAACCGGCTCTGTCTTGAAGCGGTTGTTTCACATGATTGCTTCCCCCACAGCCGCTTCCTCTCTGGCTCCCTTTTCCAGTCAAGGAACTGTCACTCATCAGTCATCATGCCAGACTCGTATCACAGTTTTCTGTCAAGGCGCTAAACAGAGGTCTTTCCAGCTTGTTCCACTCCGCATGATGTCACAGACAGCCAGCCAGCAAGGGCTGTGAACATAGAAGAGTGCCGAGAGTGAGTAAGCCGGTCGTCGGCGTCGACCGCCGTCGATCGCTGCCGCCATCGTCGCCAACACTTCCGTGCGCCTAGCGTCGGGCTCTTTTTTCACAACGTGGCTTCTGGAGGTCAGCACCCCTTCTTCGGGACCAGCTTCGCAGCCTGACCTGCTTGTGGCCTGTCCCGGGGCAGGGTGAGGGCCGCCGGAGGCCGAACGCCGCCGAAAACCGCCCGCCGGGTTTCTCTGTTCACGTCGCAAGGGTGCCATGGTGTTTCGCGTGCCCCTCGGCCCGGTGGCATCTGGGCCTCCCCAATGGGGTCCGAGCAGGTGGGATCAGAGCATCGCGCCGCATCGCCAATGCATCGGCGATGCGGCTCGATGTGGAGCCCGATTCTCTCTACGCCGACGGCCCCGAAGCATCGCCGACGTTGCCGATGCCTTACCGATGTATCGGCGACGCATCGGCGATGCGGCGCGATCCTCCGACCCCATCCGCTTGGACCCAGTCTGGGAGGCCTCCGGTGGCATGCCCCGCCGAGGACGGACGCTTGCGAGGGCGGCGGCGACCCAGCCGTCACCATGAGGCAGGCGGCAGGGCAGCAGACGGCGCAGGCAGCGCCCGCTGCCGCCGCGCTCGGGGTGCCTACGGATGCCGCCGCCCAGACACGGCCAGGGCCTGGCCAGGACCGTGCCAGGACCGTGGTGGCCGCCGTCGTCGCTCCCTGAGATCTTCGACTGCGCGTGGGAGTGACCCCTCTCCGGAGGGACCTTGTGGTGCGGGCCCGCTGGGGCTCCCGATCGCTGAATGCGGTGCGATAGCAGCGGCCTGCGCGCTTGGGTTTGGCCCCCTCGCGCCCCCCGCAAGAGCGCAAAGGCTGCGCACCAGCGGTCACTCTTGCCCAGGGTCACTCTCACGTGCAGCCGAGATCCGGGCGCTGCGTTGTTTCACACCCGGCGTTTTCCGCTGGTTTCGGGCCTCGGGGCCATCACAGATCTATCCGGCTCGAAAGGAGCTGGAGAAAAGTCGGGTCTAGGGCTTGAGTCGTGATGCATTCGCGGTGTTGCATTTTCCTCGCAACGTCGGATGTTAAGTGTTTCTAGGTGCTGTGCTTATGTGGTGTGCTTACCACGCCCTCTGGACTTTTCCTTGCGGGCCGCAGATCAAAGAAAATTATGTGGTGTGCGATCGCCGATCCCGTCCGGGTGTTTCCAGGAGCGGCCCTGGCCCAGGGTGACCCCAGCTTCCCCAGGGAGCAGGGAGGCGCAGGTGGCTTCCAGAGCCCTCCTCACGAGGCCCAAGCTGGGAGCATTTTGGGCCAGGACCACTTCTAGCAACAGCAGACTGGTACGTATTTGCGAACGTAAGAGCTGTTCTCCCTTGTTTCCTCAGGTCAGCCAGGCTGCCCGCGGCAGAGGGTTCTTGCAAGAGGGGGAGGAGGAGGAGGAGGAGGAGGAGGAGGAGGAGGAGGAGGAGGAGGAGGAGGAGGAGGAGGAGGAGGAGGAGGAGGAGGAGGAGGGGGAGGAGGAGGGGGAGGGGGAGGGGAGGAGGAGAAGGAGGAGGAGGAGGAGGAGGAGGAGGAGGAGGAGGAGGAGGAGAGAGAGGAGGAGGAGGAGGGAGGAGGGAGGAGGAGGAGGAGGAGGAGGGGGAGGGGAGGAGGAGGAGGAGGAGGAGGAGGAGGAGGAGGAGGAGGGGTTGGGGGAGGGGGAGGGGGGCGAGGGAGATAGGAGGTACACAGATGAACCATTGACGCACTAAATGCTTCGATTTCCCATACGTGCTCTGGCCCTTGCACCGCCCAGTGCATGGCTTGCCTGTCGGTCTGCCGTTCGTTTCTTGGTGTCGCCGTCGCTTCTCGCCGTCGTTCTCCCGTCTTCCGTCGCCCATGCGCCGCCTGGGCGCGCGCGGGCACCCCCTGCGCGGGCACCGGCCATCCGCCAAGGCCGCCGGCCGCAGCTGCAGCGGGAGTTTTCCAGCTTTCTCCGCCGCTCTCTCTGTCCAGCACCGGGCTGCAGCCGTGCTGCATGGTTTTTGCCCACCGATGCCAAAGTCAGCCATGCGCTTTCTTTCTCTTCCTGCGGCCATCATCGGCCGCGGCGCTCCCAGGCGAGCAACGGTAGCGCAGCGCAAACGTCTGAAGTGGGAGGGGAGGGGGTGAGGCGCCTTACGAGCCTGAACATATCCCTATCCCTAAGTTTGGCATCACCTTACCTCGGTGCCGATCTTAAGGATTCCCTCGGTTTGTGAGGACACATCCCTACTATTGTCATCGCCTTGGGGTTGCCGATCTCAGGGATAGGGATAAGGTTCAGGCTGGTTGGCTCGCCTCCTCAGCCGGGCCTGCCAGGTGCACCAGGCCTTCGAGCGCGTCATGACCTGCAGCGGAGGCCATATTTTCGCAGTGTGACTACGACGAGAACAGCGACGAGGACGAGGACGAGGACGACGACGAGGACTAGTACGACGACGATGACGACGACGATGATGGTGGTGGTTGGTGGTGGTGGTGGTGGTGACGACGACGATGACGATGACGACGACGATGATGAGGAGGAGGAATGTGATGAGGAGGAGGATGAGGATGAGGATGCTGTCGAGGATGAGCTGGGACCGCGGGGCTCTTCTCCCTCCTTTTTCTGTCCCCTCCCTCCGCCCCCCGTCCTCCTCCGCCCTCCTCTCTCCTCCTCCCTCCCTCCCAAGTCATCCCTCCTCCTTCATTCCCCAGTCCTCCTTCCTCCTTTCTCCATCCTAGTCGCTTCTCCTTCGGAAGCCTGCATGGCTGCCGAGGTGGGCCTCCCTGCACTCCCACTGCCATTGAAACCAGCAGCAATTCTACACCGCGGCGCCCTGCGTGCGTGTGCCTCATCCCCTCCAGGGTTACTCAACACGAGTACTATCCCCTCTTCTCGGATTCTGTGCCGGCGGGGCCCCCCCCTGTCTCCCGCAGACGGTCCTTGTCACGCATTGGCTTTCAAGCACTGGTGTCGCATATGTTTGTGCTGTCGGTCGGCTTCCCTGGATGCTTCAGAGTGGTTCACCGCTGCAGCCTTGGCCGCATTTCAGGATCGGCGCCGTGCTCCCCCCTCGTTCAGAGTGGCGCCCTCGCCCGAGCGCGGGCCACATCGATGGATCCGAGTCCCGCATTTTTCCCCCTCCCCAATCCGTCTTCCTCTGGTCCTCTTGCTCCTCCCGCTCCTCCTGCTCCTGCTCCTGTTGCTGCTGTTCCTCCTCCTCCTCCTCCCTCGCCTCCTCCCTCCTCCTCTTTCTCCTCATATTCCTCCAGCCCATCCTCCTGCTCATCCGCCACCTCCTCCTTCAGAGTCAACCGCTTCCCTTTCTGATCGCGCGTGCCACGGTGGCGTCATTTCCGGGGTTCCAGGTCCGCTGTTACCCCCGTCGGCGGGCAGAGACAACTCAGCGTTGTGTCAAGGCATGGGCGGAAGGGGTCGAATGCCAGATCTGGCGCGAGCGCACCTAGCTTGCCTCCGCCCTCTCTGATCCCCTCCCCTCCTCTATCGTCCATCACGTTCTCCCTTCCCCCTCCTTTCTTTTACCAGGGACGGCATCTCTTACCAGGGAGGTGGAGCGATGATGATGATGATGATGATGATGATGATGATGATGATGATGATGATGATGATGATGATGATGATGATGATGATGATGATGATGATGATGATGATGATAAGGATGACGATGATGATGATAAGGATGACGATGATGATGATGATGATGATGATGATGGTGGTGATGGTGATGGTGATGGTGATGGTGATGATGATGATGATGATGATGATGGTGATGATGATGATGATGATGATGATGACGATGATGATGATGATGATGATGATGATAAGGAGATGATGAGGATGATGATGATGATGATGATGATGATGATGATGATGATGATGATGATGATGATGATGCTGCTGCTGCTGCTGCTGATGATGATGATGATGATGATGATGATGATGATGATGATGATGATGATGATGATAATGATGATGATGATAGGAGGAGGAGGAGGAGGAAGAGGAGGAGGAGGAGGAGGAGGCGCAGGAGCAGGAGGAGCAGGATGAGGAGGAAGAGGAGGAGCAGGAGGGGCAGGAGGAGCAGGAGGAGGAGGAGGAGGTTAGGCACATGCGAGTAGGAGGAGGCGGAGGAGGAGGAGGAGGAGGAGGAGGAGGAGGACGAGCAGTTTATACAAGGACAAGGACTAGGACAAGGCGCTCGGAAGGTGACATCGGCGGCGGCAGCACCAGCGGCCGCAGCAGTGACGCTTCGGGGCCCTCTGCGAATTGACATGTGCAGGCCGGGCCCCTCTAGGGGGCCTGCTCACGGGAGCGGCTGGGGGTCCTCAGGGCCCCGAGCCGTTTCTGCTCAAGCGGGGTGGCGCACCCTCCGGGAGGAAAAAAGGCAGCGCACTGGAGGGGCAGGGGCCACACGTGGCCTGCCACTGCAGGCGAGGGGGAATCCCGAGGGAGGGCCGACGGCCAGAAGGGAGGGGGGGAGGCGGGGGGGCGGAGGCGGCACGAACGGCTGCGCCAGCAGGAGGGGGGGGTCGGGCGGCGCCGTGGGCGCCTGGAATTTGCTGTCGGCGTGCGCCCGCGCGCCGGTCGCCGCTCTCTCTCCTCCTCCCTCCTCCTCTGCCCCGTTCGCCGTGGTGCAGATGCAAAGGACTGAGGGGTCACAGGTTATGAGACGCTTGCTGCACTGGCACTGTGGTGACCTCATTGCTTCTGCTGATGGTTGTGGTCGGTCTACTCTAACCCATCTCGTGTCAGCGTGTCACACAGTATTGTACTCTAGTCAGGTTGTCCGCTTCCATTTGTATTCTTTCCTTGCCGCGTTGATGTTAGGTCGGAGGCCTGCGGTAGGTGGGTGGCTGAGGCCTGGGTTCTGGGACCTGGGGTTGGAGACCTGGGGTCGGAGGCGTCGGCTGCCAGCTCTGCGCCTGCGGGGGCGCGGGGTCGCCGCTGCTGGTGCTGGCTCCCTGCTTCTCCTTCTCCTTCTCCTTCTGCACGACGCTTTTCACCAGGGTCTTCGCCTCCGAGATCGTCTGAGCGATGACTTTGCTCCCCTCGCGCCAGCCGAGCTGCTTCTTCACCTCTGGGTCATTCATGTCGAGCTAGCCACAATCGATCCAGCCCATCTTCTTCCACTTGGACGGGCCGTTCCACGTAGACGGGTCGATCCAGCCGAGCTTTCCCACGTCGTCGGGTCGTTCTCGTCGATCTCGATCCAGCCCATCTCCTTCCATTTGGTCGGGTCGCTCTTCTGCCAGCCCATATTCTGCCACACCTTCGGGCTGTTCATGTCGAGCTTGTCGTCGTCGTTCCTTTTGTATGCATCTCACTTCTTCTCTTTTGGCTTGAACTGGGTGTTCTGGAAGAGGTCCTGGTTGGCGATCTCGTCGGTCTGGCGCTTCAGATACTCCTTGTAGTTCGGGAGCGTCTTGGGCAAGTAGCTGCCCATGTCCAGCACTGACTGCGCTTCCATCAATTTCAGGATGCTCTGCTTGATGTTGTTGACCTTCTTTCCAAGCATCATCTCCGTCTCACGCTTCGCCATCTTCTCCGCGCTGTTGTTCGCCTCTCCCAGCGTGGTCCTTACGATGCTGACCTCCAGTGCCTCCTTGATCGAGTACAGCTCCTCTATCTTGTCGTCGAGTGTGAAGAACACGTCGCCCATATAACTCGCAGCCTGCTGGAGGCTCTCAGTCGCTGTGCTTATCACGTGCACGTAGTCACCCATCTTCTGCTGCTCGCGCTCTCCTCTGTATATCACTGGCTCCACCATGGTGGGCAAGCTCGGCTTGGCCATCTGTCCCGCTGTCTATCTAGAGTGAGGCCGGCAGGCGCGAGGAGGAGAAGGGACGAGGAGACGGCAGGAGGACGTTCGATCCTCCTTCTCCTCCTTCCCTTCCCCCTCCCATCTTCTCCTCCCTCTGCAATGCGGGGGTGGCCCAAAGGCGCTATTCAAGGTGTGGGCAGCTCTTACGCATTATAGCACTTGCCCTCTGTCTCAACATCCCCTGGAAGTCCCTGAAGAGCATGGGTCTGTTGGAGCCGTCGGAGCAAGTCATGCGTGGGCGTATCGTGTCACATCCAGGGGATCGGGAGAGTGATGCCCCGCCCCATCCCAGAGTCCCGATTTTTAGAGGTGGCCGAGGCAGATCTGCGCGAGCGACATCCCAATGGGGAGGTTTGCTCTCGTCGGGACATTTATACACTGGAAGATGCCACATCGGAACACTGAGTAGGACATCTGATCAGGCCTCGCTTTCTGATGCTCCGGCGCTCCTGCGCCGCACCTGCCCATGTGTGGGCGTGCTTCCGTGCTTCCGTTCTTCCGTGCTTCCGTGGACGTCGGAGCGCCGTCAAGGCCAGCCTAGCACCAGTTCGGTTGTGATGCTTTCGGCGGGCGTTGGAGATCCTTCTTTCGGCGATACGTGCCCCTCCCCCCCCATCCCGCGTGGGCCCCAAGTCGCGCCGAGGGGCCCCAGCAGGGACCGTGTGCAGGACCTATGTCTACATGCGACTCCGCCGAGGCGCTGGGGGCCCCTTGCTTCCGCCGCTCGGAAAGGTGCGCGGGGAGTTTTTTTGTGCTTGGCCGCACGGCTTGAATTCCCGTCTGCGCCCCCGGATGTAGAATTCTTGACGCTTCGCGCATCCCCACCAGCCCATCCAAAAACGGACACCAGGCGAGTTGCCCTGATCAGGGATGTGTGGCGTCCTGGTTGGGTAGTTGCCTGTCGTTGGCTGCGGTGCGTGTGATACGTCGTGCGTTCCCAGGGCCGCCTTGGTAGAGTGGTTGCCTGTCGTTGCCCGCCGCGCGTGCGTTGCCTTGGGCGCGCGAACGCCGACGACGCGCGCGCTGGTCATCCAGCAAGCAGGGAGCGACTGCAGGCAACCGCTCAACCAGGGCAGCCGCGGAAAGCCCACGACGACGCCGACGCTTACGCCGACGCCGACGCTGACGCCGCCGACGACGCCAACGCCGACCGCGGCGCCGACGTCGACGCCGACGCCGACGCCAGTGCCGGTGCCGCCGCCGCCGCCGCCGACGACGACGACGACGACGACGACGACGACAGCAGACAAGATCAAAACCTTGGCAATCTTTCGCTCTGGGCGCCTCTGAAGGTTTCTTGGGGCCATCTTGGAAGCCTCTTCGGCCCTCTTGTGGCTTTCTTGGGGCCCTCTTGGGGCGCTCTGGGGGCTCTTTCGAGGCCATCTTGGAGGCCTTGGGGGTCTTTCTGGGGCCATCTTGGAGGCCATCGATTACAGGAGGGGGGCCGCAGATTTCGCCCCCCCCTATCGGGGCCCGAGCAACCGCCTCTAGGGGCCCTGTTGGGCCGCTCTTGGGGCGGTGTTGGGCGCTCTTGAGGCCGTCGTGGGGCCCTCCTGGGTCCCTCTTGGGGCCACTGTGGGCCAGCTTGGGGCCATCTTGAGGCCTCGAAAGCCCATCGGAAGAGAAACGGCAAAACACATGGGAAAAACACAGTGGTTTGGACGGAATTTGGCTTGCCAGGGGCCTCCTTGGGAGGCCACGTGGGTCCGTCCTGAGGCGATCTTCAGGGCTCTTGGAGTCATGTTCGGTTTTTACTTGTCAATATACGACAGTGTGCGCGAGATTGGTGCTCGGAAGGCGGGTGGCTCGCATCTGCATCATCATTTACTCATTGTCGTGGTGAGGGGGTGCCACTCACGTGAATCCCTTTCTGTCGTGCGCGCCATGGCTCCCCCTCACTCCTACGCGCCTTTGCGGGGGCTCTGGTCAGTAATTATTCGTCTGCACTCATTTCTACACAAGCGAGCTGGAGGGTTGAGGGCCTCAGCTAATACCATGGTCGTATGCTGCTGCTTAGCACAGTGCAAGAGGGCCTCTCAAGGACCCCTCCAAGCATGTCCCCAGAGATGCTTCCGGGGACATGATTCTAGCCCCTTGTGGACGTGTTCTCGGAGAGGCTTCCGGGAACCTGTTTATGCTCCCGGAAAATGAGGAAAAAGCGGGGCTATGTTTCGGAGAGTGCGTGGGCGTGGCATGGACTTCGCAGTGCATCGCATGTCTGTCTGTCAGCACGCACCTCCTTCGCAGCCACGCTGGTCCAGCATACTTCCCTGAATCTCCCGCCCGCCCTCGCCACAAGCGGGGGGGTGAGGGTGTCCCTCCTGAGACACGGGCTGGTCAGCCTCGCGGCCGCTCAGGCGTCGGCAATCCGCTTGCAGGCGCCTGCGGGCCACGCCGCCAGGACTCATGATGAAGATACATAATCTCCGATGTAGGCACCTCATGTAACGGTGGGTCCTCCAGCATCCTCTTCCTCCCTCCTCGTCCTAATCCTCCTGCTCCTCCCAATTCCTCCTTTCCCCTCACTCCTCTTCTTCCCTTCTCCTCCCCTTCCGTCTCCTCCTCCTCCTCCACCTCCTTCTCATCCTCCTCCTTCACTTCTCTCCTTCCCACTTCTCTCCTCTACCTCCTCCCTATCTCCTCCTCCACCTCCCCCTCTCTCTCCCCCTTCCCTGTCTCTCTCCGTCTCCTTCTTCTCCCACTACCTCTCTCCTTGCGTAGTCCAACCCCTCCGCGCCTCCCCCTTCTGGTCGTCCTCGTCCTTGTCCTCGTCGTCGCCATCGCCACCATCGTTGCCGCCGCCGTCATTGCCGTCGTCGTCCTCGCCGCGAGGCTCCTACGGCATGGCCCCTGGCGTGAACGACAGCGTGGCCGGAGCCGGCTGCAGCGTGGGCTGCCGGCCCTTCTGGGGGGGCTCTGCGAGGCGCCCGCGCGCGGGGGGCCGTCTTGGTCTGGGTCCCTTGGCATGCCCTGCCCTGCCCTGCCCTATGCTGCCGTGCCGCGCTTCTCGGTGTGCTGCTCCGTCTTGTCTTGCCTCGCGTCCCGTCGCCCGTGCCGTGCGCCCTGCGCATCGCTTCTCGCGTCTCGCGTCTCCCGCCGTGTGTGTGTGTGTTGGTCCCGTGCCCCGTGCCCTGTGTCTCGTGTCCTGTGCGAAGCTTCTCGTGTCTGGCGTCCTCCGGCGCGAGTCCTGTGCTTTGCGGTCTCTGTTCTGCGCCGCATGCCGCTCCGTTCGCTGCCCCGCTCTTGCGCGGCGGGTGTCCGACGGGCCTCCGCCGCTCCGGGCCACCTCGGCGCCGGGCATCGGCCAGGTGCCGACGTGCTCCCGCCCCTCCCTCCTCTGGCCCCCTCATCTGGGGGAGCACAGGCAGCGTCAACGACACGCCGCCGTGGGAACCTCATCAGCGCGGCACGGTCGACAGGACACCGTGCCCGCGGACAGAAGGGAAGGAGTCACGCGCCAGAGTGAGGAGAGCCGCTGTCGTCTCAGCACTTCAACACGTGGCCCCCCTCCTCATCGTCGTCGCCCTCCTGTTTCTCCTCCTCTTCCCCCCTCCTCCTCCTCCTCCTCCTCCTCCTCCTCCTCCTCCTCCTCCTCCTCTCCACCTCCTCCCCCTTCTCCTCCTCCTTCTCCTCCTCCGCCTCCTCCTGCTCCTCCTCCCCTTCCTCCTCCTCCTCCTCCTCCTCCTCCTCCTCTTCTTCCTCCTCCTCCTCCTCCTCCGCTCACGTGAGCGGCCGAGGGTGTGAGCGGGCGCGCGTGCGCGGCCGCTCGACCGCTTCTCGGTGGTGTCCTGCTGCCATTCTGACTCGAGCGGGAGCTCGCTGCTCGTGCGAGCGCGGCGCCCCCCCTCGGTAATCCCGCGGCCCTCCGCCCAGCCGCGCTCCCTCGGGAGGTCGCCCCCGCGAGGGGCACTGGACTTGCTGAGCTGATCGGCTGCTACGCGGCGGCTCTGCGGCGGGGCTCTCGGCGGCTCTGCGGCTCGCGGAGGCGGGGGCTCTCGCCACACTGCCGCGGGCCAGCGCGGCCTGCCTTCAGTGGCTGCTGGCCGAGGCTCACGCCCAGGTAGCAGGGGGAGAATTGTCCTCCCTGCTCCTACAGTCCCTTATCCTTCCTCCTACACTCCCTTATCCTTCCATTCCCTCCTCCTCCTCCTGCTCCTACACTCCCTTATCCTTCCATTCCCCACGGGAGGCGGCGCGCGCGAGAGATAACACGACGACGATGGACCCACTGACGACGGACGAGTGACGCAGCGACCACGACGGAGAACACATAAGGAATGACGAACGCAGGAGCCCTTCAATAATCTTTCAGAAACTCAGAGGAAGCCTTCAGGAATCCTCAGGCATCCGTAAGAGTCCCTCAGTAATCCTTCCAGGGTCCTTCAGGAATCACTCTGGAATCCGTGAAGGATCCCTCTCGCATCCGCTCGGAAAGCTGTAGGAATCCTCAATAATCCTTCCCCGAAAATCCATCATAAATCTTCCGAAATCATTCAGGGAGTCTCACGGTCTCCAGGAATCCCCAAGCTTCCTTCAGGAATCCATCGGGATCCGCAAGAACCCCTCAGGACTCTTTTTGGATCCTCAGGAATCCGCAAGGGTCCCTTCAGGAATCCCTCCTGAGTCCCTCAGGAATTCCTCCAGAAGCCTTCAGGATTCTTCCAAGAACCCGACGAGAATCCGCCACGAATCCTTCAGGAATCCGTCAAGAATCCCTCAGGAATCCGATGGGAATCTCTTCGGAATCTTCAAGAATCTTTTGTTAGGAATCTGGAAAAATCCCCGAGAGTCCTTGAGGAATGCCCCGGGATCCTTCAGGGATTCTCCAGAATCCGTCAGAGGTCCCCAAGAATCCTTCAGGAATCCTCAAGTACATGTCAGAAACCTTCAAGAATCCGAGGGATACTCAAGAATCCTTCAGGAATCTGGAATATGTCGAAGGGATCTTCAAGCATCTGTGAGGAATCCCCAAGAATCCTTCGGGAACTCGGAATAATCCTCCAGGAATCCTCAAGAGTCCTTTAGGAATTGTCAAGAGTCCTTCCGCATTCCCCAAGAGT
>CAUYUJ010020174.1:117500-122500 GCA_963575745.1 Prorocentrum cordatum
GCGTCTTGGATCGATTTTTGGGCGATCCAGAAACGTCTTGGCCCGTCTTGGCGGCTTCTTGGCAACGTCTGGGTCCGTTTTGGCCAACCGAACCCCGACCAACCGAACCCAATCTGTGGAAGACCCCCCCCCCCTACCCCGGCAGAGCCACCCCGGCCCACCCCCCCCTTCAACTCACACGCCGGATCGGCGAATTTTGCGACGTTGTATACTCGTAAACTTGTTGTTTCGTTTTCTTTGTCAGGAGCTTCTGTCTTGGAGCTGTGTGCGACGCACCTCGCCATGGGAGTGCCCCCTCCTTCCCCCCCCCTGCCTCGCGGCCGCCTTCGCCTGCCTCTGACCTCCTCCCGCCGTCGGTGAATTTTGCGCTTGCCGTTGCCCGGGCCGCCTGAGCGCGCGTGCGGACCGCCTCTGCCGCGCTGCGACGCAAAGAGTCTTGGGACCTGGAGCTGGTCCCGGAGGAGGAGGAGGAGGAGGAGGAGGAGGAGGAGGAGGAGGAGGGAGGATGATGATGATGATGATGATGATGATGATGATGATGATGATGATGATGATGATGATGATGATGATGATGATGATGATGATGATGATGATGATGATGATGATGATGAGATGATGATGATGATGATGAGATGATGATGATATGATGATGATGATGATGATGATGAGGATGATGATGATGATGATGATGGATGGGAGAAGGAGGAGGAGGAGGATGAGGAGAGGAGGAGGAGGAGGAGGAGGAGGATGAGGAGGAGGAGGAGAAGCAGGAGGAGGGCTTTCCCTCGGGGCCTGGCTCCCGGAGCTCTCCCTGGCAAAAGTGGGCCCCCCCTCGGCCGTCGGGCCCACCTAGGCTCGGCGCTCGCCCGGCAGCAAGTGCTCGGCCCCTCCTGCTCCTCCTCCTCCCCCTCCTCCAACTTCTTCTTCTCGTCCTCCTCCTCCTCCTCCTCCTCATCCTTCTCTTTCCTTCCTCCTCCTCCTCCTCCGATCCCGGCAGCAAGTTTTAACTCGGGCCTGTCCCTCTACAGGAGGAAAAGTCAAAAAGAGTCCAACAATAGTCTGGGGACTATGTTTTGACAATTTTTGGGCATTTTTAGGGTATTTTTTGGCTATTTCTCATTTTTCGTCCAAAATCGGCCTGTAGGGGGACAGGCCCGACTGAAAGCAAGTGCTTGGCCCCTCTCGAGTGGACAGCCGATCCCGCCCGGACGCTCCCAGCGAGGGCTCCCCTCGCCCCTGGCTGTCGGGCCATCCTCGGACGGGGCCAGGGCGGGGACGAATCCGTTCCAGAGCGTTCCGGAGCGCTCTGAGAAGGCCGTGGCGCCGGAGGCATCCTCCAGAGCTGCCCGATCTCAGAGATTCTCGAAGTATCCTCGCCCGATTCTGTCCTTGTCTGGGCTTCGTCTCACATAGGTCGGCTCCCCCGCTGCCGCTCGCGACGATCCGGGCACTCCCAGAATGCTTTCGGCGAAGCGCAGCCGCTGACCCCCCCCCCCCGAGGCCAGAAAGCCGCGGAGAACCGACGAAAGTGCCCCAGAACCTCGAGCCCTTGACGTGCTACCCTGCGGAACAGCTGCAACACCGCAGCGCTGCTTCCCCAGACCCAATCATGCTGCGGCACTCTTCGAGCTGGATCGATCTGTGGTGGCCCCGGGGCCCGAAACCGGGCGAAACGCCCGCTGCGAACACATTGCAACGCCTGGATCTCCGGGGCCTCCGATCCTCCGATCCGCCCCCCGCCGCTCCCGGCGAGGCCCCTCGTCCGGGAGGGCTCCGCCTGCCCTCCGGGCACCACGGACAGCCTGGCCGAGCTCGCGGGCGCGCTCGTGCTCAACGCCTCGGACATCATGGCCGACCGCGGGGGGGGCTGCGAGGAGGGACGGAGGGCGGGGGGGCCCGGGCATCCTCACGCCGCGTGGGAACTCAGAGGGGGCCCCCGCCGGGCTCGAGGACAGTGAACAAAAGCCGACTCGAGCTGAGCAGCCGGTCCCGGGGAAGGGGTCCAAGTTTCAGGGGAACCACGTCGCGACGATAATCACAATGTCGGATTTCTCTGGAGGAGGAGGAGGAGGAGGAGGAGGAGGAGGAGGAGGAGGAGGAGGCCCAGGAGGCAGGAGGAGGGGAGGAGGGAGGAGGAGGAGGAGTAGGAGGAGGAGGGAGGAGACAAGGAGTGAACCCAGGAGGAGAGGCATCAACGATTGGAGTCAGCCCTCCGTCCACGTTCCCTCTTCATAGGCACCTACAACGGGTCATTTCTACTGAGGGAACTCTCTCGTTGGAAGACAACCGTTTGAAGACCCTGAAGCATGCCAAAACATCGTTCTCGGTATTTCAACGCCACGGATCCACCTGAGTGTTGCGTCTTGACGATCCAGCATCGTGCCAGCACGACATTTCTGGGATTTCAACACCGCGAATCAATGTAACTGTTGCACCCTCATAATCCTGAGTCCTTCCAAAACACAATTTCTGTTACACTGGTCATGGGGATCCGTGAAACTCTTGCACATTTGAACAACGGAGGTGCGTGGCGGTAATGCGATAGCACCATTTGGAAAAGGAATGGCTCTCAATTTGTGAAACTCTTGCAAATGATTTTAAATCGAATGTGCGCGGCGCTAAGGCGAGGAAGTCTCAGGAGAACCGCCCAGCCCAGGTGCGACAGGGAGAAGTTATTTATAAGGAACAAGAATGGAGGAGGAGGAGGAGGAGTAGAAGGAGGACGGGGCGGGGAAGGGAAAGAGGGAGGAGGAGGATCATGGAGGGGGGTGTGGGAGGACCGTCTCCCAGCAGCTAGAGCTCGACTAGGCCTCTCAGAAGGCGGCGGTTCCACTGGCCCGATTGACCATGTGTTGGCCACGGCCTGGCCAGATGATAGTGGATACGCGTCATAGAAGGAGGAAGGGGTGGGAGAGAGGGAAACGAGGAAGATAGGGAAACGAGTGGTCGCTGTTCTCGAAAGAGCCCTGGCGGCTGGCAGTGGATCGGAGGATGTTTCACATACGTATTAAGGGTGTCATACGAACAGCTGCATTATTCTTTCATATGGAATTTGGACCAACGTTATAGGATCATATGCTACGGTTGCTTTGTGGCTTTCGGTTCATCCCTCGCTACCGTGTCTGGGTCGTGGACAACTCTGCGGGTGCCTCTTGGGGTCTCTTGTTAGAGGCTGCCCATGATCTTTTAGGCTTTTGTGGGCCTCTCGGGGACATCGCGGATGTCTCGTCAAGGCCGCTGGGATGCTCTTGGGTGCTTCTTGAGTTGGGGGACCTCTTCAGCGCCCGCTTGCGCTCTCGGGTGCCATCTTGGGGGAGACGGGCCGAAATACGAGCTCGCGTTCCCTCTCTGGGCCCGTCTTGGGGCCGTCTTGGGGGCCTCGAGGGCCCTCCTGGAGGCATCGAGGGCCGTCGTGGGGAGGTCTCGGGGGCGTTTCGGACTTTGTTTCAGTGCTTTGAGCGTCTTTGGCTGGTCCCGAGGGGCCTCCAAAATGGCCCAAGAGGCGCCCCAGGGCTCCAGGACGGACCCTGGGACCGCCAAAGGCCATGTTGAAAGTGTAGATTCGAGCCCCGCTCGCGAGGTCTTTCGAGAAAAGTCGTGCGGGCTGTCCCACGAGCGCCGGGAAGTGCCTGAGAGCGCCCGCGAGTCCGGGGCCTGGGTCCCTTGAACAATATTCACAATGTTCAAAGCAGAGGGCTCGAAGGGACTTGAGGACACTCCACTCAATGACGACGGAGGGCCGGGCATGGCACCTGATCCGTGGCCAGTGTTTCAGGGAAGTAGGGATTCCAAGCGTGCTCATCTCATGTTTCGGCCTGCGTTTCACTTCCCTCTTTACTTTGGTGCGTTGTTTTCCACATGTTGCTTTGTTGTGCGATCACTTGATCCTGAGTGCTACTCCGTGTCATTGCCGCAGCGTGCATAGCTTCTTTGCGACCGATGCAGCAGACAAAGTTCGCGATACAAGTGAGGATGTGGACGGTAAGGAGAACGAGAAGGAGGATAAGAAGGAGGATGAGGAGGATGAGGAGGAGGATGAGGAGAGGTGGGTCATGAGGAGGAGGGAGGAAGGGGGAGGAGGAGGAGGAGGGGAGGAACGCATCATGATGAGGAGGAAGATGATGAGGACGATGAGAAGGAGAAAGATAAAGCAGAGACATTGAATACGTATGGAAGATGAGTGTACTGTGATGATTCCTGTGGCGATGGCGACGATGGTGGTCATGACGACGATGATGATGATGATGCTCATGTGATGATGATGATGATGATGATGATGATGATGAGGAGGAGTAGGAGCAGGATGATAATGGTGACGATGGCGACGATGATGACGATGATGATGAGGAGGAGAAGGATTACGACGATTATAATGATGATGCGGGTGATTGTGTGGTGATGGTGATGGTGATTGTGATGGTGATGCTGATGATGACTGTGATGATGGTGATGATGATGATGATGACGATGACGATTGTGATTATGATGCCACTGCTGCTGATGATCATGACGATGACGATGATGACGATGCTGACGACGATAATGCTGATGCTGCTGCTGATGATGCTAATGCTTATGATGACAACGACGACAATGACCACGACGACAACGAGGATGACAAAGATGGTGCAGGTCATGCTAATGCTGCTGCTGCTTCTGATGATGAACGATGACGATGATGCTGATGATCACGATGAGGATGATGATGATTATGATGATGATGATGATGATGCTGCTGCTGCTGATGATGTTGACGATGACGATGACGATGATGATTAAGAGGATGAAAATGATGATGATGGTGATGATGCTGATGATTTAGACGACCAGGATTATGATGCTGCTTATGATTATGATCATGATGGCGATGATGCTGGCGATGCTGATGTTGATGCTGATGAGGATGGTGATGGCGACGAACATGATGACGACGATTACTACGACGACGACGGTGGTGTTCATGGTGATTTTGTTGTTGATGATGATGATGCTGCTGATGA
>CAUYUJ010020174.1:127500-152500 GCA_963575745.1 Prorocentrum cordatum
CCCTCCGAGCCCACACCGAGCTCGGCCGCTGCCCCCCAGCACCCCTGGCGGCACGAGCGTCGTGGAGCTCACCGCGGGCGCGCCTGCCGCTTTTCCCTCCGCCGCCGCTCGGCGCCGACGGCGAGCGCGGCGAGCTGGCGGCCGCTCCAGGCGCGCTCGCGTCCATCTTCTCGCAGGCGGGGGCCGGCGCCGCACCCCCTCTACGCCCGTCTCTTCCTCCTCCTCTTCCTCCTCCTCCTCCTCCTGGACCTCCTCCTCCTCCTCCTCCTCCTCGACCTCTTCGTTCCTCTCCTCCTCGACTTCCTTGTCCTACTCCTCCTCCTTCTCCTCGGCCCCCACCTCGTCCTCGTCCTCCTCCTCCTCCTCCGCCCCCCCCCCGCCGCTGTCGCGCCGGCGTCCAGCTCCTGCCGGGCAGCTGGAGGGCCGCGTGGGGCAGACCTCGGAGCCAACGAGGGGCCGGGAGGGCCGCGCTCGCGCGCTGGCGCGTCGGCTGCCCGCGGGGTCCTCGCTCCGACGGAAGGGCGAGGAGGAACTGGTGCCCATCTGGGCTCGGGCTCCAGGCCCAGCGCCTTTCGGAGCTTGGGCCAGGACCTTCTGAGACCCCTGCGGCCGCCCAGAGCCGCGGCGGTCTGGACGAAGCGTCAACAGCACCCTGGATCCTGGATCGCTCCTCCTCGCCCTCTTCCTCTCGAAGAAGCGAAGGGTCGCTCTCCTCCCACCCTGCCGCCCTCCCTCCCTGCCTCCCCATCTCCCTCCCTCGCGCCCCTCCTCGCAAACAAAGGCTGGGCTGAGGCGGGCCCCAGCAAGCAGCAGCATGGGGGCCAGGTGGACCTCTCCGCTCGACAGCAGAGCGCGGAGACCTCCAGGAGCGAAGGGCGACCTTCTGGTAAGGCCTGCCCAGAGGCCGCCGGGCAAGGCAAGCGCGGCCGAAGTGGGCGGGGGAGGGAGGGCAGGGTCCAGACGCGCATGCCAGCCGAGTCGATCCGATCCGATCTTCCCTTCCGCTCCTCTCGGGCACTCTTCACCCTCTCGAGCGTCATCTCTGGCGCCCTTCCCGACGGCGCGCGCAGGCTCGTCGCGGCCCCCACCTGGCTCGCCGCGCTCGTCGGCGGAATGTGGTCTCAGCGCTGTGCTCTCATTCCCTAGGTCGCCTCCCAGGGGCTCGAAGGTAATCGCGCTTCGCGCATCGCGGCCTGAGTCGGAGAGGCGTTCCTCGCGGGGGCGGCGGCGCGAAAACGGTAGTAGAACGACGGAAACGTCCGAAAACGTCACTCGGCTCTTGCTGTCTCCGCATGGGCCCGAAAGTCAGAACTGTCTTCCATTGCCGATCGTCCTGCTGCTGGCCAAGTTGTGGCCCGTTCGGCTGCTTAACTTTACGTGGAGGAGGATGAGGAAGAGGAGGACGAGGAGGAGGAGGATGAGGAGGAGGAGGAGGAGCGCACGTCTAGACGGCCCAACTGCCTTCAAGACTGAGGACACAAGATGATGATGACAATGATGTTGATGATGGTGTTGATGATGATGCTGATGCTGATTATGCTGCTGCTGATGATGCTGCTGCTGCTGATGGTGATGATTATGATGATGATGATGATGCTGCTGCTGCTGATGATGATGATGATACTGATGATGAGGATGCTGATGATGATGCTGATGCTGCTATTGTTGATGATGTTGTTGTTTATCATGATTATGTCTATGATAATGACGATGACGATGATGCTGCTGATGATGATGATCATGCTGATGATGCTGCTGCTGATGATGAAGATGATGGTGGTTGTGATGATGATGTTTGTGATGATGATGGTGGTGATGGTGGTGATGATGGTGGTGGTAGTGATGATGATGATGATCACGATCATGATGCTGCTGCTGATGATGATGATGATGATGCTGATGCTGATGATGATGATGCTGATGCTGATGCTGCTGCTGCTGATGATGATGATGATGATGATGATGATGATGATGGTGGTGGTGGTGGTGGTGATGATGATGATGATGATGATGATGATGATGATGATGATGATGATGATGATGATGATGATGATGATGATGATGAGGAGGAGGAGGAGGAGGAGGGGAGGAGGAGGAGGAGGAGGAGGAGGACGAGACGAGGAGGAGGAGGAGGAGGAGGGGGAGGACGAGGAGGACGAGGAGGAGGAGGGGAGGAGGAGGAGGAGGAGGAGGAGGAGGAGGAGGAGGAGGAGGAGGAGGAGGATGAGGAGGAGGATGAGGAGGAGGAGGAGGCGGAGGAGGAGGAGGAGGAAGAGGAGGAGGAGGAGGATTAGGAGGAGGAGGAGGACGAGGACGAGGAGGAAGAGGAAGAGGAAGCGTCTCTGCTCCCTCGTCGTCTCTGCTGCGTTTCTGCTCCCGGTGCCGCAGCTGCCGCTCGTTGTGCTGCTCCCCGCGCATTCGCTGCGGCTGCCCGAGGCTGCGGCTGCCTCGCCACGCTCGCGGGGGCCGGGCAGTGCGGCAGGTGCTGCGCGTACGACGCCGATCAGTGGGCAGGGGGGGGACCCCCTCGAGGCATGAAAAAACTACGGAGGGAGGTTTTTCGCTGTTTTCGGCCTGTAGAGGCCCTCGCTGGGCCCCGTGACCGTCAAAAAACGATTCAGGATGAAAAACTGGTACCTCTTCGGTACTGACGGCGGGAGAATTTCTTTTGGGGACGGGGAGCATGAAGGAGGGAGGAGGAGGGAGGAGGAGGAGGAGGAGGAGGAGGAGGAGGAGGAGGAGGAGGAGGCTGGGGACTTGTCAGAGGAGGCGAAGGTGGGGCAGAGGATGACGAGGGGCAGTTGGAGGAGGGACGAGAGATGAGGGATGAGGGATGAGGGATGAGGGATGAGGGATGAGGGATGAGCGATGATGATGATGATGATGATGATGATGATGATGATGATGATGATGATGATGATGATGGTGATGATGATGATGACGATCATGATGATGATGATGATGATGACGATGATGAATCTGATGATGATGATGATGAGGATGATGATGATGATGATGATACTGATGATGATAATGATGATGGTAATGATGATGCTGATGACGATGATGATGATGATGATGATGATGATGATGATGATGATGATGATGATAATGATGCTGATGCTGATGCTGATGCTGATGCTGATGCTGATGCTAATGCTGCTTCAGATGATGATGCCGATGATGATGGTGATGATGTTGATGGGAAGGAAGATGATAACGATGATGATGGTGGTGATGGTGATGATGATGAGGGTGATGGTGGTGGTGATGATGCTTCTGCTGATGATGATGATGAGGATGAGGATGGTGATGATGAGCATGATGACGATGATGATGACGATGATGATGTTGTTGATGATGCTGGATGATGATGCTGATGGTGATGATGATGATGATGATGATGATGATGATGATGATGATGACGATGATGATGATGATGATGATGATGATAGTGCTGCTGCTGTTGATGGTTATTGTGAGGATGATGCCGATGATGACCCCAATGATGCTGACGATGATGATAATGAGAAGGATGACGACGGTTGTGATGCTTTTGATGGTGATTGAAGATGATTGTGAAGATCATGATGATGGTGATGATGGTGCTGATAATGATAAGGATGACGGCGATGGTGATTCTGATGATCGTGATTGATGGGGTTGACGGCGATAATGATATTGTTGATGATGATATTGCTTCAGCTGATGATGATGACGACGATTATGATGCTGTTGATGATGGCGACGCTGCCGATGATGATGATGTTGGTGATGACGAGGAGGATGACGACGATGATGCTCATGTGATGCTGCTGCCGATGATGATGATGACGCCCGTGATTTTTGATGACGGTGAGGAGCATGACGCTGATGATGATGATTCTGCTGATTATCGTGATTGTGATGATGCTGCTGCTGATGATGCTTATGATATGTGTGATGCTGGTCATGGTGATGCTGGTGATTATGGTGATGATGTTTTTGATATGGCGATGTTGATACTGATGTTGATGAAGATGACGATGACCATGCTGCTGCTGATGATGACGAAGTGGAGAAAAGTCGTTTACAAGGCTCCCTCTTCCTTTGTTTTGATCACTCAACCGCCGGCCGTTGCGGGCGTTTGGCTTATATATATTTATGTGTGTATGGACCGAGCGTAGTTGCGCGCGGACAGGAAGAGGGTGCGCGCGCATCTCTCTCCAGCGCCCGCGTGCCGGTATCCACTACCCTGCTTTGGTGAAAGTAATAAGTCGACGGATTGCCGAGTAATCTCATACAGCTGACCCTGCAGGGGAGGGAACGTCATGGAAAGTATGACGTATTCACCCCGAGGAAGAATAATCGTAACCCTGAAGGCGTCTCCGACAGCCGAGAAGGATCTCCACGGGATTCGGATCGAGGGTCGCAGATTTCGACCATCTCTGAATTTGTTCCTGATGTACCCAGTGAGAACCAATCCAGGCCTGAGAAGGGGATTGAGTCGACGGAAGGCACAGCCATGTCGTCAGGTGATTACATGTGGGACGCTTTTGGGGCACATGTCACGGCCTGAGATTGAAGATGCTGTCCCTGAGGGACGACCTGACGTTGAAGGCGAAGCAGACGATCCCAGTATTCGTGGAGTGGACAACGGTACCTTTGGCACCGGTCGCGCTTACACGGCCGAGCGAGCCACCGTGCTTTTGGTACCGGCCATGCTTATCCGATGATAACAAGCGGAGAAGAACTGCATGAGCTTCAAGTATTGTCTGACACGTCTGAGTCAATGGACTCAGCTAAGAGTCGTCAATAAACTACCCCCGACGCCGCCGAGAGTGTCTTCCTTGAACTGGACCCCAAGAGTGAGGGGCACTTCCCTCGTGGTAGCGTTCGCCAGGACGGCTCGGGTTTGAAATTGTTCCATTCGAGGAGGCTGCAGAAGAAGAGTGGAGACACTCGACCCATTCCGTGCGAAAATATACCGTCAGGTGCCATCGCAGGCGCCCGAACCTGAAGGCATTGCGTTGGATGATGATGGCGACATGTTCAGCGGAGATCCTGCGATGTTCTTGGGGCGCGGTGGCTTTGTCGCCAGTCCAAGGTCGCCTCCTGTCAATACTATGCGCAGCGGCCGATCTAAAGGTGCAGTTGGATCGAGGTACGCTAGAGCCCATTGCGCTTCAACTAGTGTCAAGGCGCCGAAGGCGAACTGGGACTCGTCAAGAACCTCGACAGTGAGCTTTGAAAAGAAACCGTCGCTGAGGTCGAGAAGTAGCAGGTACTCTTCGGTGCGTACTAGGGCCAGAAATCGGCGTCAGTTTTCGGGTGCAGAGTCGCCAACACGAGTAGGGTGTCAATAATAGAAAGTTGTAGAGAGTGAAAGAACCGCGTTCTACGGGATCAAGTATCCCAGGCTGAGAGCGCAACCTGCGCGAGACAGGCCTCCGCCACGGCTGCGACGCTGTAAACAGTTGGCGCAGGATCCGCGTCGACTCGTGCAAGGCGCGCAAGCGCCCCAATCCAATTCAGTGCTACCTGCGCCAGCAGGCGCGCCGCGCCGACTGTGCAAACTGCAGGAGAGCGCGCTGCAAGAGTCAGGGTGGCGCGGGGGCCAGCAGGGTCATGCCTCACGTAAACAAGAATATTGGATCATAGAGACGAGTGGTGCGTGGAGCCAGACAAGAGGGAAGGCTTCGTCGCGAGGGGGCCAAAGAGGAAGATGAGCGCAGGAAGTGAAAATAAAGAAAACGCTGTTCGACCCGAAGTCGAAATAACAATAGGCCATTACCCTTGCGCTGCCGCTGGGATCTGTCATACCAGAGGTTTAGATGATGGGAAATCCTTCAACGGGCCGTCGTTTGACCTTGCGGGGCCGACGTGCGACAAAGCTTGCGTGGTGCTTCCGAGTGCCTCAGACAGGCGCGCCCTGCCGTTGTTCGTCGCAGCGCGTCGTGATTCGTATGGGTGCGATCGCGGAGCGGCCCCTGATGGGGCCGCATGGATTCTTCTAGAGAAACATGCAAGGGGCTGGCCGCAATCAGCAGAGACAATGTTCACATCATCAAAACTCCCTTGGTTTGGATCCCGAGACATTGCTCGGCAACAGTGAGCAATTCGGGGGATGGGTGCCTGTCTCCAACGTCGAGTGCCGTGTGGGGGCCAACTTGATGCAGAATCCGATGCCGCTTGGATTATTCTAAACGTTGTCAGCTACGCCCCTCATCATGACGAAACCTTGCGTCGTAAGGTGTCGAAGTGATGGCTCTGCATATCGCGATGGATTGCAGCGCAAAGCGGAATGGTGGGCGTCGTGGACAATGCGCGCGAGACTTCGTGGTTGATCCGCGCGAATGACGGGGGCGCCATCGATCGCGTGGGCGAGGGGGGGCCCCGCCCGCTTATGAGAGTTGGATGGGGGGCTCCCGCGGTGTAGTCTTTGCGATGCTTATTTTAGGAGAGTCGAGTAATCTGATAAGACCCGACTCTAACATATCTCCGAAATCGAGGACCTGTCTCTCGCATCGCGGGGGCGGGGCGCTCAGGCCTAAGCGGGGGGCTGGCGTGGCGCCCGCGAGCCCGAACGCTTTGGACATTTTTTGTTCTCCGGCTGTGTGCGGGCCGCCGATGACGGCCGAAGCGATGGCGGTCGGCGGCCGGAAGATGGGGCTGGCGGTCGTGTGACAGTCGGGGAGTTCGACCGCGATGAGATATTGCATGGTTTATTTTCGACTCTCGGACGCGTGCTAGTTACGAGGCCCGCATGGGGCCTGTCGGCGTAGTTTTTACAGGGGAATGCCCGAGCCTCGCAGAGGCCTCTGGGTCGCGCGTCGTGAAATTCAACGAGTCCAAAATGGTCATGGACGAGCGTCTATGTTCGGGGCACGGTGGGAATTAATCTCGCTCCGCGAAGGAGCGCAGGTTGCGCGGCTGACCTCGGCGAGCATCAGTTGCCAAGAAAGCGGAAGACCTGAATAATGACATGTCTTTTGAATTGCTGGCGAAGATGGGGGAAGTGCCAAGGCCGGGCGAAGTGTGAATTGTGTGCGGATGTTGCGAACAACGTGGGCTCGGTGTTGACGTGCCCGCGTTGCGGGAATAGCGCAGATTCGGATGCTGGCGAGCGGTTTACGATGGCGGATCTGAGCCTGCATGGGCTGCATATAGCAGAAGTGGACCATGTTGCCGATGCTGCTCCGCCGCAGAAGGGACTTATGAAGGGACCTCGATGTCGGATTATTTTTAGGGGGGCGAGGTGCGAGGGCCGACAGCGAGAAGGACGCGCGCTTTCATTCCCGTTGATGACGCGGAAGGGGCGCCTGATGCGGAAGACGTGATCAGCCTGTGCCCAGAGCTATGCGCGACGACGGATCCCAATCCGAGCTCCCAGTGCCGGCGCCCATGCCGCGACTGTATTCGACTGGGGCCTGGGCGACCCAGCAAAGGTCGACGTTGTCGATCGTGGAAATGGTTAGGGCGAATGGATGCGCTGAGGAGCGCGAAGTCAAGTTGGGTTATTCGTCACTGGTTCGGGAAGCAAAACATCATCGCTCCGATGATTCTGGCGGAAAGAAGAGAAGGGCAGGAATGTCGCCCGCGGTTCGGGCGCTGCGCGAGCAACGGGGAACCTGCGAGAGGCGCAGCGATGCTTCTTGAGCGACGCGTGCGCTGCCCCCTCGATTCGCAACGTGGCGTGGCTGAAAGAAGATGGTGGAAGTGAATTACTCTGACACCGTGGCAAGTCCAAGACCGACCCTGCGAAGAGAAGCAGGAGGCAGCGGCAGAGCCTCCGACGACGACCGGCTCGACCCGCGCGAGCCCGGCGGTCGCCGCTGCCAAAGTGTGTTTCTCTGAAGCAAACAACAGATTGATGTTGCAGATTATCCTGGCGGTCTGAGGTAAACAAGGCCGAGGAGAAAGGCGAGTACCGTGGCGCCTTGGCGTCGATGGCTGGTTTCGAGACCTGGCGTTCTGCGCCGTAATCGAGGCGTCGAAGGAGTGCTTTCAATCCATGCGACATGCTCGAAAAGGGGGGGCACCAACGGCGCGTTCTGCTGCGCGGCAGAACATATGAAAGGGGCAAGTCACGTTGCAGGACATCTGCGACGAGACCCGGCAAGCAAGGTGCGCTGTAGAGGCGGCATCTCTTTCGGATCCGTGCAATGCAGAGTCTGTCAAGGAGGGCCTGAGTGAACCCGATGAGGATAAATCCACTGACCGCGTCATTAAAGCCTTCGGAAAGGGGCGGGCGCTCAATCATAATGAGAAGTCCTGGGGCGCCCGAGCAAAGATGGGAACGTGCCTTCGCGAGCGTGAATGGCTTGCCACTGATGCGTGGCTTGCCGACGCTAATGCGAGCCTGATGATTCGGGAGTAGCCTGTCATCCCGACCGCCCATGGCGGTGTCGTCGTGCCATTCCCCCTGACTTGAGATTCGAGGAGGAGCGGCCGGGGCCGTCTTCTCCTTCGCCACCCCCTGCCTCCGGCGTCGGATCCCGACGGAAGCGAAGGGGCCAGCGCGGGCTCGGCTGATCAGCCGTGACGCGAGGCGACTCGTAGGGGTGGCCATGGCCCTGCCGCGGCTCTCGACCGCGGCGGTTCGCATGGCGATGCAGACTCTGGCCGCCAAGAGGTGGCGGCGCCAGGAGACGTCGCCCGTCGAGCTCCGCCGAAGACACCCCTGTTGGAAAATGCGAAGTCAGCGGGTAAGGAAAAAAGGCGCGGCAGAGGCTGTGAAGGAGGCAAAAGTAACAGGGTGGGCTTCGTCCACTGGGAGCCGATGGAGTAATTGTAGCTCTGGGAATCGGTGGATGCACGGCATATCGGGTGACGGCAATGTTGGAGACGCGGGCAAAAGGAACTGGAGCTCAGGCAGTTATCGCTGGCAGGACAGCTTGCGCAGTGACGGTTCTAATGGAGGTTGGACTGCTCGTCGCGAGCTGCTGGGGAGGATCGTTCCGGCTGAGCGAACAGAGCCGCACCTCGCGGGCTTGTCGAGTGAAGTTCGGGGCAAGTCGAGCACCGGGAGTGCCACCTCTGCAGCAGGAGATAGGTACTACTCGGATGGGAGCCGCCGGAAAATTGTTTTCGTTGGGTTGGGGCCGCCTGACGAGGTGATCTGGAGGCCGGCAAGCGAGGCGACGTAGCTCCGTGCCTTCCGCGGGGGGGTCGTTTACGACGCTCTTTCTGCTTTTGTTTGTATCGTCCATCTGCCCGCCTTTGCGGGCGTTTGGCACAAGTGCGCTTCGGGGGACCGAGCGTACTTGCGCACGGACAGGAAAAGGGTGCGCCCGCGCCTCTCTCTATCGCGCGAATAGCTTGGTGAGGAGAGCGATGATCGAGCTCAGTCGTCAGGGAATGTGCATTATGAGACGGAATGCAAATGATGATGCTGCTGATAATGATGAGGACGATGACGATAATAATGGCGACGACAACGATGATGAGGATGATGGTGATGACTCGGACGATGTTGGTCATGGTGATACTGATGGCGTTTCATGATGATGATGGTGATGATGATGATGATGATGATGATGATGATGATGATGATGATGATGATGACTGTGACGGCGCTCATGATGATGACACTGACGATTCTGATTGGGGCGGCTTCTATGATGATGGTGGAGCTGCTGGTGATGCCGATGCGGCTGGTGATGATGATGCAAGTGATGATGATGATGATGATGATGATGATGATGATGATGATGATGAGGATGCGGATGAAGATAGGCATGATGAGGACGATTGGGGATGATGATGATGGTGATGATGACGATGCCGACGATGGTGGTGAGAAGGCGGAGGAAGAGGAGGAGGAGGAGGAGGAGGAGGAGGAGGAGGAGGAGGAGGAGGAGGACCAACACTCATTCGTCCAATCTGATATTCTGCCCCTCGTGCTCTTGCGAACCAGTACGTTTTAGTTGCACTCCTTACTCTGGGCGTCTAGTGTAGCAGTTTAGGAGTTTTGTCTCAAAAAATGAGGCTACGCCGCCCACGCCGAATCCTGTTATGGTCGCCTCACGTACGCTACGGTTTGTCATTCACCAAATTCGGGCAACGCAACACAGGATAATGGACGAGGAAGAGGAGAAGGGTGCGGAGGAGAGGGAGGAAAAACATAATCAGGAAAAGGAAGAGGGGAAGGAGGAGGAGGAGCAGGAGGAAGAGAGGTGGAGTGAGGAGTTCGGTCGTGGCCGTGGACGCGGCCAACTGCTCCCACAATGATATGGTCACGCCCAGCTTAACGGCTGTGCCAGTCTGCTCTTCCTAATGTTCCTCCTCCAGGTCATCCTCCTTGTCCTCCTCCTCCTCGTCTTCCCCCTCCTACCCCCAAGACGCAGTCTCCTCCTTCCTACCCCCCCTTCCGCTTTGCCTTCCCTTTCGCCGCCTTCTCCTCCTTCGTCATCCTTCTCGCCTTCTCCTTCGCCTTCGCTGCCGGCTTCCGATTTCCATCCTCCTCCTGCATGCCTTTTCCCCTCTCCTTCTCCTTCCCTTCGCCTTCCACTTCCCCTTCCCTTTCCCCTTCCCCTTCCCCTTCTGCTTTCCCTTCCACTTCCCCTTCCCCTACTCCTTCCCCTCTCCTTCCCCTTCCCGCTCTTTTCTTCCCCTTTCCTTGCGCCTTCCCCTTCCCCCTTCCCCTTATCCCACCCTTTCCCCCTCTCCGTCTCCTTCCGCTCCGTATCCATCGCTTCTTCGCAGGCAACCAGACTTCGGTGGACGGATTCGCCGCCATCCTGGCAGGCGGGCCCCGATTGCATCTACCCGCCGCCAGGGGACGGAAACACATCCCAGCCGCAGTACTGGCTGAACTTGACTTCTTCTGGGAGCGGAAAAGGTCACCGGGCGCTTGGGGCGGGAAGGCGTCGACGACGATCTTGTTGGCGTTGCGGCGCAGGACATCAATCGCCACGCCATCGATAACATTGTAACAGCTACTGCTTGTGAAAACCGTGTTCCGCATGCGACCGTCCAGGTCGCTGCGCGCCGACTGTGCCAATCCGACTCCCTCCACAAGACCCGTTCCCTTCCCGACGGCACTGCGGGATACGGTCGGAACTTGTGGTTGGCGTGTCGCTCCGCCGGCCCACCACGCTTCGGCGCGACGCGCTATCCACGTCGTGGCCCCCGAGCGTCAACAGCCCGAGCTTTCCCCAGCCTCCCGCTTCGGCGGCACGCTCAGCAAGAGTTCTCGACCGTATACCGACGCAGAGGTCGCCGCGACGGCCCTTCATCCAGGCCTGACGGTGAGGACCACCACCTCGGGCTAGGCTGCGGCATCATTACCACGACCAGTGCCAGCCACAGGTCCAGGGCTGCCCCACCTTGGTCCGCCACGGGAAGCTTCCACCGTTGCCGTGCTATCCCGCGTGGCTCCCAAGGGTCTGATGATAGGGCCTAGGAAGCGCCACCTAAGGGCTTCCTGGGAGCTGCGCGCGGGCCTGGGAAGCACTGCATAGGAGCTGCGCGAACGCGTGCGGTCGATGTATATATACCTCGTAGAGCTCCTGGGGGCATCCTGTGAAGGAGCTAATAGGCCCTCCTGGCCGTGTTGGGACTGCCTTGGGGCCGTCGCGGGGCCGTCTTGGTGCCGTCCCCGGCCAGCGCACCTCCCCCCAAGCTGCAAAGACCAGGGTGCACACTCGTGCCGCCAGTGGCAGGAAACGCTCCCGAGTCGGAAAGCCAGACCCCGCCAGCGTTCCAGCGCGTGGCGTCTTGCCAGCCAGAGTTGGCCTCTGAGTAGCCGGGCGGCTTCGTTCTACCTGTTTCTCTGCGCTGTGCCGAAGGTCAGGTCCTTCGGCTTAGCGCGCCGCTTCGCCGGTTCTGCCCCACCACGCTTCGGCGCAACTGGCTAACCACGTCTCGAGCTCTTGCCAGCTCTTACCGTAGGTATCAACGTCCCGAGCTCTTGCCAGCCTCCCGGCCCACGGGGCGAAGCGGCACGCTAAGAGCTCGCAGGGCATACCGTGTCGCTGGGGCTGCCGCCGCGACGCGGTAAGCAAAAGCTCCCGATCGTAGTTGTTGCGCGCCAGGGTCGGTACTGGCTCCCTCGGCCGCTGCGTATAACTTCAGGCTTCCAGGCGGTTCGCTCATCGGCGTGTGGGTCATTCATCGGAGGCTCGCTTCGTCCGTCAGCTTTCTTCCTTCGCCTGCCGATTCATCGCGCTTTTAAAACACATTGCATCAAGTCAAGCCCTCTGGCTGGCGGAGGTACCGCCTTTGCGCACATTGCCCCCTCGAAGCAGTACGTGGCGTTGCGTGCTGTCACTCTTTCGGGGGGGAGGCAAACGCAGCCGTGCCTCCCTTGTCGTCCTGCATCGTTAGCCATGTCCAGCTTCGTTGTGAGCTGTACGTGCGGTGTGTAGGGCGCACGTAGGCAAGGGCGTGCAGCCCTCCTTGTTTTCCTTTTTTGGCAGTCGGCCGATTGTTTGACCCTGCCCTCAGTGGCAATGCTACCGGACCCAGGCTCGAGATTGTACCGCTTCCCCTTCGCGTTCCCGTCCCCGCTTCCATCCCCCTCTCCCTTCTCTTCGCCCTCGCCTTCCCCTTCCCCTCCCCCTTCTCCTTCAACTTCCTCCTTCTGATCCTTCTCTCCTCTTACCCTTCCTCCTCCTTCTGATCTTCGCCGTCCTTTTCCAATTCTTGTCCCTCACCGCCCTGGCTCCCACTTGTCTGCGCACCTTTGAGGATCGCTAGTGCGTTTAGTGCCACCCGAGGGCACGTCGGTACGAGGCCAAACTCACGCCTAGACGTCAAAGTAGGTGCTCTTCTTCCTCCTGCTCTGGGGAGGATAATGCCATGGAGGAGGAGGAGGAGGAGGAGGAGGAGGAGGAGGAGGAGGAGGAGGAGGAGGAGGAGGAGGAGCGCGCCATGGAAGATACTGTAATGCCATGGAGGACGAAGAGGAAAAGGATTATCATGATTATGATTATGATTATGATGATGATGATGCCGATGCGGAGGAGGAGGAGGAGGAGGAGGAGGAGGAGGAGGAGGAGGAGGAGGAGGAGGAGGAGGAGGAAGAGGAGGAGAGTGACACAGAGCACGTTGCTCACTTTGCGAACCCGTTGCCACCGTGCTACGCGCTGTTCTTGCAAAGGGCATGGTGGTGGTGCACATGCCTTTTTCGCTTCCTGGTGCTACATTGCCCGCGTCTCTTTCTTTCTTTCTCTCTCTCTCTCTCTTTCTATCTCCCTGAGTCTCTCTTTGCATCCTTCTCGTCTCTATCTCTCACTCTGTCTCTGCTTATCTCTCTCTCTCTCTCTCTTTTTCTACGTCTGTCTCTCTGTCTGTCTCTCTCTCTCTCGATTCCCGTCTCTGTCTCTGTCTCTGTCTGTCTCTGTGTCTGTCTCTGTCCCTGTCTCTGTCTGTGTCTCTCGCTCTCTCTCTCGCTCTCTCTTTCTCGCTCCTTCTCATCCTCATCATCCATTCTGCTTCTACTTTCTCTGTAGGGCATCATCATGGTTTTCCTCATTTCCGACGCCTAGCTGATCATTTATCGGGACAGGCTGAGTGCAGACGAAGACGCGACCGTCGCCAGCGACGGCATTCACGGCAGCATTGCGAGCAAACGTGACACGGAAATGAAGTATGCTTGGGCACGCTTGGTTGGCCGATTGACGCTTGGGAATAATCTGGACACGAACTGGATGTCATCACCGAGCGCCACCGCCTCGGCAGTAAAAGAAAAAAGACGGGCGGTCAAAACGCACCCCTCGGAATGCGCTTGGAAATTTGTGTTCGAATTCAGCACACGTGGCACTCGCCTCCGACACCCAACGAGATGCCGAAAAATTGTGGTCCCAGCTTCCGCCATCTGAGTGGCAGATGTTTCGTCTCGCACTGAGGACGAACACGACAGCCAGCGGTACTTCTTTGTGGCAGCTCTGTCTCACCAACTCCACGGTGCAACCTTGATCACATCCGATATTCGATTTCGCTCCCTCGGGAGAGTATTCTCCTTCTCCTCTGCCTCCCTCCCCCCTTATCACTGATTCTTCTGTTTCCTCCTAGGCCCCCTCTCCGCCCCCCTGCCAGAGTTTTGCTCCGTCGAGGTCATTGACTTGGGGATCGAGGTTAGCACCGACTTCGCGAAGACGGTCGAGGAAGGGGGGTCATGCGAGGCAGGATGAGGAGGGAGTGCGGAGTGATAGGACGAGAATGGCGATGCTGCTGCTACTGCTGATGGTGATGTTGATGATGGTGGTGATGATGGTGGTGACGATGATGATCATGACGCTGATGATGATTGTGATACTGATGATGATGCTGATGATGGTGGTGATGGTGATGATGGTGACGATGATGCTGATGATGGTGATGCTGATGATGATGCTGATGATGATGATGATGCTGATGAGTACGATGATGGTGATGGTTGTGGTTTGATGATGATGTTGACGATAATGCTACTGATGCTGCTGATGACGATGACGATGCTGATGATGCTGGTGGTAATGATGATGACGATGACAGATGATGATGCTGATGATGCTGCTGATGATGCTGCAGATGATGAGGATAATGCTGCTGATGATGATGACGATGCTGCTGCTGATGATGATGCTGCTGATTATGATGCTGATGAGGTTTATGATGCGGATGGTGGTGATGCTGATGATTATGGTGGTGGTGCTGCTGCTGGTAGTGGTGGCCACGGATGTTCTGGTGATCATGTTGGCGGTGATGATGATGGTGACGATAGTGGTGGTGGTTATCGTGATGGTGATGGCGGTGATGATGAGGAGGAGGAGGAGGAGGAGGAGGAGGAGGAGGAGGAGGAGGAGGAGGAGGAGGAGGAGGAGGAGGAGGAGGAGGGAGGAGGGGAAACGGGAGGGAAAGAGGGAGCCTCTCCTCCTCCCCGTCCTTCTCCCTTGCTCCCTCTCCTGCTGGCAAGGGCCTTTACCTCGACTTCGGGTGAGACCAAAGAAGAGGGATGGCAGAGCTGGAGGGAGGGCAGGCCAGCATGGGCCGAGTGAGGAATGAAACGGGGGAGGAGACGGGCCATGTCAGCGAGCGAGGCATACAGATCCAGCCGACCAGAGCTAAGAGAGAGTGAGAGTGTCCCAGAGTGTCCTGGGCGCCACCGTCCACGTGGCCTCAGAACCTACAGGGCACATGGCACCATCCGACGCGCATGATCGCGCCGAATGCAGCAGGTGGTAGCCTCGTGAACGGGGGCCGCTGGACTCTTGTAGCCTGGGAACAACCCCCGCATACTTCTCTGGATATTTTCCAGCCCCTTCTTGGAGCGTCCATTGCACTCCTGAATTAACTGTCAGCCGTTCTGGCTCATATTGATTCTGAGCTTGGTCGTGCGAACTTCAAAACGGGTCTGCACGACCGAGCCTTTCTTGGCTTGTCCCACAGCCTACTGTTTGCAGGTGGCGCCTGCACAGTTCAGCCTACAGTGCGCAGGTGGCGCCTGCGCGAGCCAGTGGCTCGTGCTTCTTTCAGACGATTCAGCAGCTGCCGCGATGGACGGCGCTCCGTGGAAGGTCCGTCGAGTGTCGCGCCGTAAGCAGCTGTGGAAGTGCCAACAGTGTGGCTGCGGTCGCAACCTCTCGACGTGGTGGTACTGCAGGCACTGTGGGTCCCAATGGTGCCCACCTTCAGGTGTCGAAGCGGAAGCAGACGGCGACGCGCTCGCCTTGGCTGCTGCTCCTGATCCACATGTTCCTCTTCCTCCTGGGCCTTTGCGTGGGCGTGGAGCTGGATGGGGTGCAGTGTGGCCACCATCACCTAAGGCTGATTCCATTAACACCGAGGGGCAGAGCTCGACGGCGTGGCTTCCGTGGCGCGTAACCAAGGGCAACCAGCGCTCTGTAAGAAGTACGAAAAGGACTGTGACGCTCAACTGGTTCGGGAAAAGTCTCGAGTGGGACAGCCAGTTTCGCTCCATACCCGTGCCAGCCAGTCGCAGACTAATATCAAGCAGTGTGAGAAGCGCATCGAGCGGGAGCTGGACAAGCTCGAGCGCTGGAGGGCGGAGACCAAGCAGCTGGAGCAGTCGATTCAGCAGCTCTCAGAGGAGCTCACCAGTCACGAGAACCACTACAAGGAGCTGGTGGCCCAGATCCGCGTGGAAGTGGGGCCGCCTGTGGCTGCCGAGGCGGCTGCTCCCAAGCTCAGCCTCAGGGCCCTGGTGGAGGCGGACGCCGAGATCGACCTCGCCGATGACCTGCTGGACGACATTCCCGAAGAGTTCGAGATCTCCAGGGACGACAGGAAGGAACTTCAGGGGAGAAATGACCTTTTCCTTGAACAGCTACGCGAGGCGGCCAAGCAGCTCTTCGGGAACGCCAGCTCGTCGCTGGAGGAGGCACGCAAGGTGCACAAGGCCCACGTCGCCCGTCTGGTGCGCAAGAGGCGCAAGACGGGGGAGTCTGGTGAAGGCGCTGCACCTGGAGGTGATGGCGCTGGAGATGCCGCTGCTGCTGGGGAGGCGCCGCCTGCTGCTTCTTCTGAGGCTGGAGGTGGAGCCTCAGCCGCCTCTGGTGCGGCGGCCTCTGCGGGGGCATCTCAGCAGCAGGCCGCTGCTGCGCGCGCGCCGCCCGCCTCTGGAGCCAGCCCGGAGCTCCGTGAGCGGTTGTGCCGTGCCCTCGGCAAGGCTGAGAGTGGGTCTGGCCAGGCCCGTATGTAGTATTGACCCAGTGGAGGATCCAGGCTGAGAGGGTTCCCAGGATTTCTTCCGTTTTGGGGGGGCCAAGTTTTGAAGTTTTGGTGACCCCCTTCAGCCTTAGATTGATTGAAGGCCACAACTTTTTTGGAGGATTTGGAGGGTCGTGGTTCTCCAGGTCCAGGTTCCAGGCCAGATGCTTATCTCCTGAAACTTGTCATCGCTACGGCAAATTGCAGCAGCTGGGGGGGCGCTACGTGACTGGCTGCCCCCGGCTACCTCATCTCCTGTTTTAATTGGTGCAAAAGCGCCACCTGGCTGTTGTGTAGAGCTTAGGTCGTGCCTCGAAGTTTTGCTCTGACAGCCGTTGGACGTCGTTGTGGGCAGATGCTGTCCGAGCGCCTGGGGGGGGGGGGGCGCGTCGGGCGGTGTGGCTGTTTTGTGCCGTGACTTTTTGGGGCTTCATCAACCGTGTTATATATTTCCTGGGCGTGCTCTGGGTGCCGTCGCTCATCTTCCAGGAGAGGCCCCGTTCTCTCCCGTGTCCTTCGACGGGTTTTGATTCCGAGGGGGTCGCGGATAGGCGGTTGGAGTTGTTTCGCAAAGTGGGGGCCCACCATGGGGCGCAGGGCCTCGCGTTCGTGGTCGGGGGACTTCAACCTTGAACCCTCAGAAGTACAGGGCCTTGGTATTTTGGAGAAGGGCCGAGGCGAATTGATTTCGACGGGAGGTCCTGCGTGTTTTGCCGCGAAGCAATCATGCTGCTACAACTGCTTCCTTGTCTCGAGCGGTCTTGCTAGAGGTTCGAGGTCAGTCGACCCCTGCCCAGACTCGGATTCCTCGCTTCAGTTCGCGGTGGATCCCCAGTGTCATCCTCGTCTGGCACGTCTTCGGGCTTCGGGCTTCCGAAAGCCCGCCTCCCCCCCCTTGCCGTGGATCCGCCTCCCGGGGCGGCCCGTCGGCCAGGTGATGTCTCCAAGGGTCGCGCTTTTCTGAAGGGGTGTGACAAGGGGATTCGTTCCAGGGGCGCGGGGGCTGTTTCCAGGGCCCTCAACATGACCTAGAGGCAATGGGCCAACGCTTCGGAAAAAAAAAAGAGCCTTGGCCCAGGCTTGGGGGGGGGGGGCTCCAGGTTTATGGGTCCCGTGGTGAGGGCCCCGTGATTGATCGGAAACCGATTCTTAGGAAGGATTTCAATGCCTGCAGGTCTGCAGAGCATCGGGCGTTCAGGTGGCTCTGTGCGGGGTGCAGGGCTTGTGCGCAGTCGGCCCAGGAGTGTCTGCGAGGTCTACTGCCTCCACCTCAGGTTGAGCTGGCAAGGGGGCTGGCCACCGCCGCCGAGAGCTCGGCCTGGGCCCCGAGGCAATTGGAGGGGGAGTATAAGAAGCATTCCGATACCATGTTGGAGATGTTGGTGGAGTGGGATGCTGCTTGTTCTTTTTCTCTGCTGCCTGCTGCCTCTTCGCTTGCGCCTGGAGGGCAGGGCCTCGTCGGCGTCGTCGAGGCGCCCCCTCCTCCCCGCGCTGCGCTCGATGCGGTTTCGAGATTTCAAAGGTCAGGATCCGACGGGAGTTGCCAGTCCCTGGTTGATCGCCCTCCTGCTCGTAATCTTATAGCTGAATCGGACCATCTGCCACCGGCTGTTTCTTGTGATTTGCCCTGCGTGGACGGGGCGCAGGTCTCGGGGGCGGTGAATTTGCTGGCTTGTTCGGACCGCGACCGTTTCGATGATCTCCAGGGTCGCGACGACGACGTCGTTGGTGCTGTCCCTGAAGCTGCCCCTTTGCGAGATGGGTAGGCGCTGCCCTCTGCGATCTCGGCTTTGTATGACAAGCGGCGTGACCTTCTCGGGGCGTGTATTTAGCAATGCCAGGAGGTCGCGAGGAAGAATTGGCATGCCTGATTGACCGATCGATTCAATCTGTGTGCGAGGAGTGCTCACCCCCCCCTTAATGACCCCCAGGTCTGGCGCCCGACCGCTACTCTCTCGGCGGAAGGTCAGGTGGTGTCCGACCCCCGGCACCTGCTGGACCTGGGAGCTTCCAGGTCCTCGGGCCTTTGGCAGGTCCGTCGGGCCCCCCCCTCGTTTCAGGTGAAGGTGTTTGAGCCCTTGGCCCTAACGCATGGTGAGGACCTCCGAAGGCTGAGCAAGAGGTATCATGCCGGGGGCGCGGTGTCTTTTGACGGCTTTCACATGCGGCACTTTGCGTTGCTAAGTGACGAGAGTTTAGAATTCCTCGCGCGCCTCTTCTCGCTCGCGGAGAAATCCGGCATCCTTCCGACTCAGCTCTCGGCTGTGATCATCGCCCTCCTGGCGAAGGAAAAAGGGGGATGCGGCCCCATTGGAATCTTTCCTTCGGCACATCGCCTCCGGGGGCGAGCGCGGAGGCCCCTTGCGACGGCCTGGGGGGCCGCGCATTTTAGGGACTTCTGGGCTGCGGGGAAAAAGTCGAGGGGCCTGGGCTGCGTTTGGAGGCAGTCTTTCAGGTCGGAAGCTTGGGTTAGGAAAGGAGCCTACTCGGCCTCAGTCTCGTGGGACATGTTTGAGTACTGCGAGCTGATAGGTCTGGAAGCCTTGGAGGAGAGAGCGATCAAGCACGCCTTCCCCCTGGGCATCTTGCACATCTGCCTGGCGGTCTACCGATCTGCCCGCTACATGTGCTCAGATGGTATGTGTTCCCAGGCTTTTTGCGCGATTTGCGGTGTGCTAGCAGGGTGCAGTATGGCGACCGCGCTGATTGGGGTCCACTCGTTGGGTGCCTTCGACTCGGTTCCCAGGGCGATGCGCTTTTCCAGGATCGATCGGGGCGCGGAACAGTTCTCCTCCCTGGGCGCCGATATCGACGATGCGCGCATCTCGGCTATGGGTGCGAAGAGTTTCGTTGTGCATGCGATTGTCGATCTGGCCTCCTCCTGGTTGTGTGCGAATAAGGTGATGCTTGGTTGTGCGGTGGCTCTGGGTAAAGTGTCGCTTATATGCTCGTGCCCTGCTTTGGGCAGGGAGCTAGAGGCTCGTTCAGGGCAGTTCGGGCACTTGCAGGGCTCGGCCGTCGATCTCGGCTGCGACGGTGCTACTGGCCGCCCCTTGCGTCGCGGCAAGGGTAGGATTGCGTGGAGAAAGGCTGGGAAGGAGGGGCTCAAGGGGAAAGTTCGGCGCCGGCGCAGTTTAAAGGTTCACTTTGGACGGAGAGCCATTCGTGTTTTTGGCTCGGGCCCGACGCTCGGCTTCGCGTGCGGGGGGGGGGGGAGGCGGGGCTTCGCGGGCGGGGGGGTTCTTTCATTGAGACGACAGGCAGCGCCCGTGATCGAGCCCAGTGCCGCTCGCTGTTCCCTCGCTGTACTGTCGCTGCTGGAGGCCGACCCGACTTGGCATGCCGTGGTTGCCCCTGTCCTTCGCCGCAGTAAGGAAATATGGCTTCTGGGCCATCATTGGGGAATCTTGGGCGGCGGTTTTCCAGGGCAGGCAGCAGTGCGTTTCTTGGAGATCGGTCTCGGGGCCGATGAGTGCCATGTTTATGTGCTTGAAGGGAATTCGATGGGATATGAATGATCATGTGACGTTCGTTGACGACCGTGGTAGGGGGATCTCACGTACTCAGGTTGCTCCAGGTCTCTGCAAGAAGCTGTTGCGCGAGGCTGTGATCAGGAGCCTGGAGCGCGCCTCGTGTTCGAAGCTGATGAAGGGGGATTATTTTTGTGGCCTGCTTCCTCAGCCTGCCCCAGCAGATGCCAGTGCCGCCAGCGCAGCGCCCCCTGCTCAGGACGAGTTGGCTCCCGACCTGGATCCTCCGAGTCTTCGGGGATCGGGCCGATTGTGCGTTGATGTCATCGGGAAGGCGCTCCGATCTAAAAAGTTTCCCCTTTCTAAAAAGGGCGCCCTAGGGCGCCGGTGTGCAATGCGATCTGGGCCAACTCGCGAGCTAGGAGGGCCGGCTTTCAGGTGCCCAAGTGTTGCCCCTTCTGTTCTAAGGTCGACTCGCTCTTTCACCGCCTTTGGGGGTGCGAGGCCTGCCGGGAGGAGAGGGGGGGTTTTGTGGGCCAGGATGTGATCAGGTGGGCTCGTGAGGCCATTGGAGATCCAAATGAAGGAAAGAGCGTGTTCTACCGCTGCTGGCGGAAAACCGGGGGGGGTCACTACCGGTCCGAACCCCTCCCCTCCCCCTTCCCCCCTCCGGAAAACCGGGGGGGGGTCGCTGCCGGTTCGAACCCCCCCCCCCGCAGTTCATTATGAAAATAAGGGGGGGGGGGTCACTGCCGGTTCGAACCCCCCCCCCCCCTCGAACTCGAAAACCGGGGGGGGTCGCTACCGGTTCGAAGCCCCCTCCCGCCCCCTCGAAAACCGAGGGGGGGTGCGGGCAGTGGTGGGGGCGGTGGTGGCGGGGACAGTGGTGAGGGGATTGCGGGACAGTGGTGGGGACAGTGGGACAGTGGTGGGGACGGTAGTGGTGGGGACAATGGTGAGGACAATGGTGGGAACAGTGGGGACAGTGGGACAGTGGTGGGGACGGTGGTGGTGGGGACAGTGGTGTGGGGACAGTGGGAATGTGGTGGAAACAGTAGGACAGTGGAGGGTACAGTGGTGGTGGGGACAGTGGTGAAGGCGGTGGCGAGGACGGCGGTGGGACAATGGGACAGAGGTACAGTGGGGACAGTGGTGGGGACAGTGGGGACAGTGGTGGGAACAGTGGGACAGCTCAGTGGTTCGAACCGGTAGTGACCCCCCCTCCGGTTTTCGAGGGGGGGGGGAGGGGTTCGAACCGGTAGCCGCCCCCCTTCGGTTTTCGAGTTCGAGGGGGGAGGGGTTAGGGGAGGGGGGGGTTTTGGGGGGGGGGAAAGGGGGGAGGGGGGGGGGGGTCCAGCAAAGGGGGGGGATTTTCGGAGGGGGGGGTGACCCCTGGGTTCCGGAAGAAAAGGACGGCAATTTTCCACAGTAAAGCGGCGGTGGATCACGCTCTCTCGAAGGAGGAGCTCGTTGCGTTCGCCATCGGGGCTTTCTCTCATCCTGGAGCCGTGGTTCCTGGTCCTGTCCCCCAGCGAGGCGTGCAAGGAGCCGCGGTGGAATTCTTCGAGGAGGGATGCGCAGCGTCTGGCCTGGACCCATGACCCGACCCCCATTTCGCGGTCACATCTTCCTGGACGGGAGCTCCTTTCCTTCTGTTATCAAGGAGTTGTCTCGGGCGGGTTGGGCTTTCGTGATGGCGTCGTCCGAAGGCCACCTATCGGCGAGAGTTTTTGGGCCTGTGTGGGCCCGCTTGCCCCAGTCGTCTCAATGTGGGGGTTTTTCAAGCTTAGCCGCTGCGGGGGTCAACCTCGATGGCCCGTCTTCCCGTGCTCTGACTGCGCCTCGGTTGTCTCTGGGGCCTCGAGGGGCCCGCTGGGCAGAGTTTTGGGGCGCAGGGCCTACGCTGGCTCGGTGTTTGATGCTTTTCCTGGGGGCGGCTCTCTCATCGGAGAAGTAGGAGAGGTCTCCGCGCATAATGACGTCGAGGAGACTGGGATCAGCTCGGAAGATTTTTTCGGACGCAGGGTAATTCGTGGGCAGGCGACGCTGCAGGGGGGGCGCCTGTTTCCATCCCACGGCTAATCCTGATGTGCTGGACCAGACTGAACGTTCCTTCAAGACTTCGAGGGCCGTGGTTCTCCTGGCCACCTACGTTGCCCCCGAGGTTGCCTCGGTTGGACCTGTCCAGCGCGGCCTATGTGCGTCCTTACAAGAAGGGCCGCGAGGGCAAGCTTGTGCCTGATTTGTCCTGTGCGGGGGAGTTTTGGCAGTTTCCGTGTTGTCTGCGAAGTATGCGCGGAGCTAGCTGCCCTTCGGATGGGGCGTGCTCTGCCTTGCCTCTTCTGAATCCCCCGCTCCTCCAGAAACAGGGCCACCGCTGTGCTGTTATAGATTGTTATGATGGGTCGTTCCTGCGCATCTGTCTCGACCGCCATTTTCACAGCACTGGCGGAATAATCATGAAGCTTGGAGAGGCCTGCGCGGGCCGCGAAGAGTCGGGCGCGGGCAGACCTGCGTGGAAGTACTTTTGTCAGGGCCGCCGCCCCCTGCCGCGGAAGCGAGAGAAGAATGTTCAGTTCCCCCCCGTCGCCGTGGACGGGCCCGTTTCCTGCCGCTCGGCCGCGCGAGGAGGTGGGCGCCCCTGCCCGCTCGCGCGACCCCCCCCCTTCGCCCTCCTCGGAGGACGGCGTTCTGGCCCGAGAGCTGCGCGTGGGCGCTGTCGCTGGGCGTCTCCTCGCTGCAGCCTCGGGGGCCCCAGGTGCCGCTTCGAATGTTGCCGGCCACGTGGCTGGCGACCCTCGCGTTGAGGACCGACAGCTGGGCCCCCGCGGGTCTTCCTGGCATGGCCTGGGCGGCCAATCGTCGCATTCGCAGTCGTCTGTCTCTTCCGATGATGGTGGTGGGGGGCCAGAGGTGGGCGGGGGCCTGTCCGGCTCTGACTAGAGCCGCCTGCGCGTGCTCGCCTCTTTTGTTCTTTCTTGAACGGTCGCTGGGCCTGCGTGGCGGGTTCGACCTGGGGCTTTCGCGTCGTTCTCTCTGGCGGGGCGGGTCAGCCTCCGAACTCGGGCCGTGGGGTTCGGCCATGCAGGCGATGCTGGCCGTCCTCTTCAGCGCCGCGTCTGTGGCCGCCTCCTCCCGTGCGCGGCCGCGGGGGTGGGGGGTGCCCCCCCCCCCCCCCCCCCCCCCCCTGCGGTGACAGCAGCGCAGGGGGGCCGCTCTTTTTGTTTCCGCGGTTGCTGGGCTCATGTGGCGGGTTCGATCTGAGGTTTTGCGTCGTCCTGCTTGGCGGTGCTGATTCGCAGCCAGGCCTGGGGCTCGGGTCTTGGAGTTCCGTCAGGCTGGCGTTGCTGGCCGCCCTTTTCGCTGCCTCGTGTTGTCCTCGCCCCCCTGTTGCACGGCCGTGGGGTGATTTCCCCCCTGCGGTGGCCGCGGCTCAGGGGGGCCCCCCTTTTCTGTTGTCGAGCGCGCGTCGGGGCACGGGGGGGGCCGCCCCGTCCTTCCCGACCGCGCGCCCTGCCGTTGCGCTCAGGACTCTCTTCGGGCGTCGTCGTGTACTGCCGACGCTGCCCAGTGGTCCCGCGACTCAGGCTAACTTCGCCTGTGGGTCTGCCTGTCTGCAGGCAGAGTGGTGGAGGGTCCTCTTGCTGAGGGTCTGCAGAGGTTGATGTCAAAACAATCCGGGACTAACTGTCTGGGGGTCACGATGGCCGTTCGGCCACGTGCAGAGCAGAAGCAGAGTGAATGCGCAGGTCAAAAGTGCAGGCAGTGACTCCGATGAAGCTCAACACCTCCCACCGTCATCGCCCCGCGTGCCCGCGCGATCCCATTCCCGAACGCATCCTGCGCCGAGCAGGCGTCGACGGCAAATCAGGGCTGGTCACGCGCCTCCAGTTCGCTAGCCGAGGGAAGCGTTCCCGAACAGGGCGAACGCATCCACTTTTGGCCAGTTGTCATTAAACAATGCGAGCTGAGAGAAAGAGAGAGAGAGAGAGAGAGAGAGACAGAGAGAGAGAGAGAGAGCGAGAGAAAGAGAGAGAGAGAGATAACCAAATAAAGAGAGAGAGAGAGAGAGAGAGCGAGGGAGAGAGAGAGAGAGAGAGAGTGAAAGCGAGAGAGAGAGAGAGAGACGCAACAACAAGACATATACAAAGGGAGAGAGAGAGATACATATATAACAACAAGAGAGTAATTTAGGATTTTACATAATATACCGACCGATGATTCATACATATATAGATATATGTATATGTATACACATACCGAAAACAAACGTATATATATACAGAGAGAGGGGGATACACATATATATATAGAGAGAGAGAGAGAGAGAAAGACAGAGAGAGAGAGAGAGAGAGAGTGGGAGAGACAGCGGCACATACTATATATATACACCGAGATATAGACACTCGAGAGATGGAAGAGAGAGAGAGAGAGATAAACATAAATAGAGAGATAACGAGATAGTGAGAGAGAGAGAGAGAGAGAGAGAGACAGCCAGAAACAGAGAGCAAGACAGAGAGAGAGAGAGAGAGAGAGATAACTCTATAGAGAAATCAATAGTGCGAGGGACAGACAGCCGGGAGACAGAGAGAGAGAGAGAGAGAGAAAGAGAAATATACATGGACAACACATAAAACCGCCGTCTATGGGTAACGTTGTCGGCGGTCACATATGCAGCGAACGTCAAACAACACAAGTGGGTCATAGGGCCGCGCCCGAACATTATTTAGCCGCGTTGGAGACGAATATTGCACGTGTCTGGTGGAGGCAGAGAAGGGACGATGGAGGGCATCTTAGGTTTTCCGTTTCATCTTGCCCTGGAGAGGATATCCTGCTGTCCTTTCTCGGGGGAATGGGGTTCCCCTCGCCTTCCCCCGTGCTCGCCCTGGAGAGGA
>CAUYUJ010020174.1:157500-162591 GCA_963575745.1 Prorocentrum cordatum
AGGAAAATTCACACCTTCAAGGACCCCTGCGACAAGTGTATTGACGTATACAAAGCCCAAGTGAGGATCGCCCAGAGGGACCACATAACGGACAAGCCCCACCAGTCCCTGCGAGATGTTTACTGGCACGCGACTTAAGAATTCATCCTAGTGGAGACTCGCCCATATGACACGGCAGTTCGGCTCCAGCACGATTTGCCGTGGGACCCGAAGGAGGAGGACGACGCAACGGGGGACAGCGACACAGGAGTACCCACTATCGGCACGCTCAAAAAGCGATCGTTGCGAAGCTATTTGGCCAGCGCTGCGATTCGGCCGCGCAGATCATTTACACCCATATAACAGTCTATTGTATGAGCCACAGCGAGTGCGACCTGGCAAACGAATTCAACATAACCAGCATATTATTACATGTGGTACTGTACTTAATACTTCGTAGACTAGATCGGCCAGCACGGGAGACCGATCACACAGGAAACTTACAAGACCAACAAAGACCAACAGCCTCCCCTCCCCAACGGGATCTCACAACAAGCGCAGCCTACATGCGGTCCTATACGGATACGCGAGGCAAGCGCGTGGGAACACCCAAGAAGAGGACGATTATAACCTCACCTCATACCTATTGATCGCAGACTCATACGTCGGTGCGCCATTCCTGGTACCGAGTGCAACGTTACGGAAAGCCTATGACGCTACTTCGTTTACAGCGCCACATACAAGGTGCGCCGTGCACAACGTTACCCGCAAACTACGCCATCGTCGGTCTATTCATCATCCTCGGTTCGGTGGCCCCGCCGCACTGCCAACCTCCCCTCCTCTCGACGGCCTCTGGTTACAAGTGGTTTCCGCCTTCTGCCTCCCCCCCCTTCGGGACAGGGTGGGCCGCCCTGGCCCCGCACGCGCGCGCGCGTCGTGGGCGCGGCGCGGCCCGAGGGAACCGCGCTCAGCGGCTCCGGAGAGAGGAGCCCCCTACCTCCTCCCCCCTTCCTGCTCCCCCCCCTCCTTTTCCCCCTCCCCACACGTCCCCCCCCTCCCCCTCCTCCTCCTCCTCCTCCTCCTTCTCCTCCTCCTCCTCCTCCTTGTCTCCCTCCTTCCGGCGTTCGCGCGCTGGCGTGCGCCGGCGTGCGCGCCTGAACACGGGGCTGGCTGGCCCCTCTTCGCTCTGCGCGCTAGGCGCCGACAGTCTCCCCCGCCTCCGTCCTCCCCCCTCAGTGCTCCTCCCTCGTCCTGCTCCTCTTCCTTCCCTCCGTCCTCCCCATTCCCCTCCTCTCCCTCTCCCCCTCCTCCCTCCTCCCTCCCCTCCCCTCCCTCCTCCTCCTCCTCCTCCTCCTCCTTTTTTTTATCTATCTTCCTTCTGCTCCTTTGCTTACTTCTTCTCCTCCTCCTTCCTCCTCTTCCTCATGCTTCTCCTCCTCTCTTCATCTCCTCTCCTCCTCCTCCTCCTCCTCCTGGGGGGCACCCGCGTGGGTCCCCACCCGTCACCAAGTGGGGACCTGGGCGTTGGGGTGATGGTCCGGGTTCTAGACCGGAAAAAAAAAAATCATGGACTTGCAGGAAAAATGGCTATGGATTTCCTCCTCCTCCTCCTCCTCTTCCTCCTCCTCGTCCTCCTCCTCCTCCTCCTCCTTCCCCTCCCCGTCCGCCCGTCCGCCATCCTGTCCTCCGTCTCTCGTCCCCCGCACCCTGTCCCCCGTACCTCCTACGTCCACAACTACTCCATGTGAGTATTCACCTCCTCTCTCCCCCTTAAGACGTCTTCAGAGTGGCGTGCCCCCTTCTGCGCAATGTTTTTGCATACAGGATTTGTTCGAATTGCTTCTTTCGTGTTTCTCCAATCCGAACGTTTGCGGCCCTTCCAATATTGTGCTCCCGCTGCAGCGTGGGCCTCAGTTTAAGATCGGGCTTTGCCCCCTTCGTTCAGAAAGGCGCTCCCCTCCAGCGCGGGCCACTTTTCTGGATTGGAGTCATTCCTCATCGTTGTCGCCCCCTTCCTTTTCCTCCGTCCACCTTCCCCTGATCCTACTGCTCCTTCCGCTCCTTCCAGTTAATTCCCTGTTGCTGCTGCTTTTCATCCTCGTCCCCCCCTTCCTCATCTTCCTCCTTTTCCTCCTGATCGTCCGCCTGTTCATTCGTCACCTGCTCCTCCTCCTCCTCCTCCTCCTCCTCCTCCTCCTCCTCCTCCTCCTCCTCCTCCTCCTCCAATGTACACAGCCCCGATTGTCCGATTGCGCATGACATGCTGCTTTTTTTGAATTCCAGGTCCGCTATGGCGCGCGTCGGCGGATACGGCGAAGAAATCCGTGCAGTGGGAAAGGGATGGGCGGGAGGGCTGGGATGTCAGACATGGCGCGCGCGCCGAGTTTTGTCCTCCTCCCCCTCCTGGCCTCGCCCTCTTGCACGGGGCCAGGCTCGTGCCTCGGTGGGCCCGCCTGGCGCGCTCCCCGCCCGCCGGGGCCGCGAGGCGGCGCCGAGAGGCGCCCGGGGGCCTGGCGGTGCCTCTGCCCCGTGAGCCTGGCTGTCGGGCCTGCGCCCTCCCTGGTCGCCCCTCCGCCCACGCAGCCTCGGTTTCGCATCGCCCTGGCTCTGGCCGCCTGGCCGCAGCGTCTAGCGCTGAGCACGTCGGACTGTGGGGGAAGAGGGCCTGAGGAGGAGGGCTCCTGATAGCCGCGGGAATCGCACGGCGTGGCCAAAAGTGAGACCGGATCACAGCCGGTGGTAACACTGATAGCAATCAGAAGCCATGCAGCCTCCCCTCCCCCTCCCCCTCTCGCCGCGCCCAGTGTCGTGCCCCCGCTCCGATTGCGGCCGCCTGGCCTCTCGCGGGCGCGGCGGCGAGAGCTGCTCCTGAGTCGGAGGCAAGGCTATTGATCTCTTCCGCCCTGCCGCCCAGGCGTCCGTTCCAGAGGCCCATGCCGTTCCGCCGACCCCTGGCAGAGGAAAGACACCCACGGGCAAACCATCTTGGAGGGGACCGCTTGGGGCCGCTGGGGGCTCTCTCTTCCGCCCTGCCGCCCAGGCGCCCGTTCACGCGGCAGCCGCTGCGGCCGCACCGCCAGCGCGCGCCGAGGCAGGCCCTTCCCCGAGGGGCTTTCTCGTGGAAGGGTCTTGCCTCGGGGGAGGGCCTGCCCCGACGCCCGCCTCGGAGGAGGGTTCACCCCAGGGCTCCTCGGGCTCCCCCCTCCTCCGTTTTTTGTTTTTTGTTTTTTGTTCCCCCCCCCCCTTCCCCAGAGGCGGCACATCCCGAAGGTCTACACGGTCGGAGGGTTTTCTGGCCGTCCCGTGGCCTTCTCTCTCCTCGCCCCTCTCCCGCTTGCGCCCCTGTGCCTCGATGCGGGACGGACGCGTCCCGCCGTTTGCCTGCCAGCTTCTCGGGCCCAGCTCGCCGCAGACCCACCGACGAAGGAATCCAGAGGGCACCAGTTGTGCACCAGCACCGGTCCTGCACAGGCCGAGCCAGGACCCAGGATCGGTGTCTACGCCTTCCTGCTGAAGCCGGGAGGGCGTATCCACGGATCTTTGGGCCAGGATGGGCCTGGCCAGGATTGGTGTAGACGTATAGCTGGCGTTCTTCGCTCTTCGCCATCGCATCAGCACCATCATCAGCATCGTCATCTCCACCACAGCCATCAACGTTGCCATCACATGCTTGTTGCTCTTCCCCGCCATCATCCGCACCAACATCATCACCATCATCACCACCATCACTACCACCATCATTTTCACTATCACCATCACCATCGCCATCGTCATAATCACAAACACCGCCACCAACATCACCAGCCGCATCATCATCACCATCAGCATACATCCTAATCATCACCATCATCATTGTCCTCATCCTCATCCCCATCCTTATCCTCATCATCCTCATCATCATCCTCATCATCATCTCCATGCTCTTCATCACCATCATCATCCTCATCGTCATCATCAGCATCTTCATCAACATCATCATCATCACCATCACCAGCATATCATCACCACCATCATCATTATCATCATTATCATCATTATCACCATCATCACCATTATCATCATTATCATGCGCATCACCATCATCATCGTCATCACGCTCATCATCACCACCATCTTCATCAGCATCACCATCGTCATCATCATCATCATCATCATTCTTATCAGCATCACCATCATCATCACCGCCATCATCATCAGCAGATCATCATCATCATCATCATCATCATCATCATCATCATCATCATCATCATCATCATCATTACCATCGTCATCACCACCACCATCATCATCATCATTATCATCATCATGATCAGCATCATCATCATCATCCTCATCGTCCTCATCATCATCATGATCACCATCATGATGATGATGATGATCATCATCATCATCGTCATCATCATCTTTATCATCACCATCATCATCATTATCATTATCATAGTAATCTGTAGATGTGGTTTCTCCCAGTCCCTGTGTAGCATACCGGTCTACATCATGTTGCTGTTACTGCAACTGTGATGGCTCAAGTTCTGATGTGGGGGTGGGCGCCAGTCGTCCTCGCGGCCGCCAGGGACCTCACCACCCTTGGCCTTCATTACCAGACCGCGGCGATCGCCGCCCAGTGTCCGAGCCTTCCTGCGATCCCTGCGTGCCCCGAGCTGGTGTGCTCGTCGGGGCCTCCGCTCCCGGCCTGCCCGGCCGCGCACTGTGAGTGCACGTGCCCCAAGCCCGAGGCTGGCAGCTGGCTGCTGCTGCTGGGCGCGGGCGTGGCCACGGGGTGCGCGCTGGCGGGCCTGGTGCTCGGGGCTGCCGTCGGACTGTACGTTGGCCGACTCGCGGCTCGCGGGTCGAGTGCATCTGTGTGTTCACCCGGGGCTCTGCGTAACGCTCACGTGGTGGAGCCTGCCGCGGGACCAGAGACAGCGAGGGCGCTGGTGGTGACGCCAGAGATGGCGGCCAGGCCGCGCTCGCTTGACATACGGGAGCCGCAGATCGTCGTGAATTTCCCTCTGGATGCTTTGCCGTGGCATCATCGGATTCTTCTGCACGCCATGGGCGACGGGCGCTGGATGTGCTTGACGCCAGATATGGAGATCACGCAGCACAACTTGA
>CAUYUJ010020175.1:0-16224 GCA_963575745.1 Prorocentrum cordatum
CCCTCCTCCTCCTCCTCCTCCTCCTCCTCCTCCTCCTCCTTTGCCTCCTGCTCGTGCTTCTCCTCCTCCTCCTCCTCCTTCTCCTTGTTCTCCTCCTGCCCCTCCATTCCTTTTCCTATTAGGTAACTCCTCCCTGTCGCACCCCGAGGCCAGTTTTTAGGGTGGGCCGGGCGTTTCGCTTGAGACTTCCCCACCAGTTATGATTCTGCAGTTTGAAAGTGGCAACAGTTTCACAGATGGAGGGGGGGTGGTTTCCAAAATGCTGCTCTCGCCTTAGCGCCACGCACACTCGTCTTAAGCATGTGCCAGAGCTTCACGGATTGAGGGCGGGTCGTTTTCAAAATGTCTCGCATTGAGCGCCGCGTACATTCGTTTTTTAAGCACTGCAGGAGCTTCACGGGTGGAGGGAGGCTCCTTTTCAAAATGTGGCCCTCGCCTTAGCGCCGCGCACATTCGTTCTGAACATCTGCAAGAGCTTAACGGATTGAGGGCGGGCCGTTTTCAACATGTGGTTCTCGTCTGAGCGCCGCGCACATTCGGTTAAACAAATTGCAAGAGTCTCACGGATTGAGGGCGGTTTCTTTTCAACATGTGGTTCTCGCTTTGGCGCCGCGCACATTGGTTTTAAACATTTGCAAGAGATTCGCTGGTTGATGGCGGGTCGATTTCAACATGTGGCTCTCGCTTTTGCGCCGCGCACACTCGCTGTAAACAATTGCAAGAGTTTCTCACTCACGGATTGAGGGCGGTTCCTTTCAAAATGTGGCTCTCGCCCTAGTAGCGCCGCGCACATTTGCTTTGAACATATGCAAGAGCTTCACGGATTGAGGGCGGTTCCTTTTCAAACTGTTGTTCTCGCCCATGCGCCGCGCGCACTCGGTTAAACAAATGTATGATTTTCACGGATTCCCATGATCAGCGTACCAAAATGGGTGTTTTGGCGGGATTCGGGATTGTGCGGGTGCAGCTGTTATGTTGATTCGCGGTGTTGAGATCTAAACAATTGCGTTATGGCACGGTTCCCGCTCGCCAAAACGCACCAAGCAGGTTGATGCGTGGCGTCGAAATGCCGAGAACCATGTTTTGGCATGCTTCAGGAGATTCAAACGGTTGTCTTCCAACGAGGCAGCTCCCTCAATGGAAATGAACCGTTGCAGGGGCCTGTGGAGAGGGAGCTTGAAGGGAGAGTCAATTCCAATATCGTTGACTCTTGGGTTTACACTGGTCCTCCTCCTCCTCCACCTCCTCCTCCACCTCCTCCTCCTCTTCCTCCTCCTCCTCCTCCTCCTCCTCCTCCCCCTACTCCTCCTCCTCGTCCTCCCCCCCATACCTCCTCCTCCCCTCCTCCTCCTCCTCCTCCTCTCCTCCTCCTCCTCCTCCCCCTCCTCCTCTCCTCCTCTCCTCCTCCTCCCCCTCCTCCTCCTCCTCCTCCTCCTCCTCCTCCTCCTCCTTCCTCCTCCCCTCCTCCCTCCTCCTCCCCTCCTCCTCCTCCTCCTCCTCCTCCTCCTCCTCCTCCTCCTCCTCCTCCTCCTCCTCCTCCTCTCGCCTCCTCCTCCTCCTCCTCCTCCGCCTCCCCCTCCTCCCTCCTCCTCCTCCTCCTCCTCCTCCTCCTCCTCCTCCTCTCCTCCTCCTCCTCTCCTCCTCCTCCTCCTCCACCTTCCTCCTCCTCCCTCCTCCTCCTCCTCCTCCTCCTCCTCCTCCTCCTCCTCCCCTCCTCCTCCTCCTCCGCCTCCTCCCCCTCCCCCTTCCTCCTTCCTCCTCCTCCTCCCTCCTCCTCTCTCCCCTCCTCCTCTCCCCCTCCCCCTCCTCCTCCCCCGCTCCGCCTCCTCCTCCCTCCTCCTCCTCTTCCCCTCCATCCTCCTCCTCCTCCTCCTCCTCCTCCTCTCCTCCTCCTCCTCCCCCTCCCCCTCCTCGCTCGCCGCCGACTGGCAACACCCGATCTTGCAGGTCGGTCTCACCTCGTGCGCCGCCCCCCGCCCGCTTCGCTCCGGCGCACCGCCGCCCCGCTGTTCCATGGAGGGAGCACTCCAGCTTGCCCACTGGCGAGCGAGCACGCCGCGAGGGACGGGCCGCCCTCGCGGTGCTGGCCCTCCCTGGATCCTCCGCCGATGCCACGCCTGTGGGAGGAGGAGAAGAAAGAGGAGAAGGGTGGTGGGAGGAGGGGGAGGAGGAGGAGGAGGAGGAGGAGGAGGAGGAGGAGGACGAGGACGAGGACGAGGACGAGGACGAGGACGAGGACGAGGAGGACGAGGAGGACGAGGAGGACGAAGAGGAGGAGGAGGTGTTGTCCTAATCGAACGGGGAGCGGCGCCCCCCCACCGCTCGCCCATCGCCCCGCAGGGTGACCCCGCGCGGCCGCCATAGCAGGATGCGCCACGGCGAAGGCGCTCCTTCGCTCAGCCCGCCAGGCAGAGCCCGCCTGGCACAGGAAAGCTAGACAGCTCCGTGCAGCCGACAGAACTGTGGTGAGAATATCTGCAGCGGTCAGAAGGTTGAATCAACATCGTAGCAGTATGACGCCGTGGCTTTGCTCTTGTGGTGCCAAGAATGGCACTTCCTTTTGGTTTTGCAAATCGTGTGGCAACGCGTGGAAGAGCCAGCGGAAGAAGCAGCAGCAGAGGGAAGGGTCCACACGCCCAAGGAACAAGGATAAGTCATCTCGTGCGTCGTCTGCCACAGTGAGCGTCGGGACAGATCACAAGGCAGGAGGAGGTCCGACGGCGCCCTGCGCAAGATTATCAACGAGGTTGGTCCCATGCGTACTGTCCTTGCGCAAGTGGCAGATACGTGGATGAAGTTACCCGACAAAGACGACAAAGAGTTGGTCACAGCGCATAAAAAAGAAGGCGTGAAAATGATGCACCAGTTGGCAGAAGTTGTTCATTCGATGAACATGGCATCCAAGTCCCTGACGATCGAGGTGGCAGCGACTGCGGGATTGAAGGCTGAAGGCTGGCATACTATCCTTACTTCCTGTTGAGGATCAGGAGAAGGCGTGCACAAAGAGGATGAACATCATGAAAAAGAAACTCGCGAAAGTAAAGGAGCAGCTCGGAGAACTGGTCAACACGAGGGAGGATATGGTCAAGCAGATATACGACATGAGGCAGCAACCCGAAGGATACGAGAAGTCCAAGGGAACCTTCCTGGCCGAGGACATGGATTCACACACGGAGGTAGACGCCATGGGCCCAGGCAGCGCAGCTCAACCGCCGCCGCCACCTCTGCCCGCGGGAAGTGGTCATTCGGACCCTGCTGCTGTCTGGGCCGGGCCGCCGCCACCGCCACCGCCTGTGGCACCGCCGGCTGCTGCCCCACCGCCCAAGCCTGCCCTGCAGCAGATCACCACATCGTTGCAGCTGATATGGAATCAGCAGAAGCAGCAGGCGGGCCAGCTACAGCAGCAGCAGCAACACGAGATGAAGGTCCAGTCGGATAAGTTACATAATATTTTTGCCCAGTTCGCTAGGGGCCAGCAGGCGATCCCACAGACGCAGGAGGAGTCGGTCCCACATACACTGGCGCCGTCCCCTGTGTGGGTGCATACGCAGACACAGCAGGGTACGCATGCGCCAGATACTATTCCTGTGCCAATCTCATCTGAATCTGAGACGCTTGAGAGGACGGCTACATTCGCTTCATGTGCATATTTCGGAGAATTTCAAGAAGGCCATTTGCGACCAGCAGAGCATCAACACGGATGATGCAATGGCAGCAAAAGAGCAGGACTTCACCAACCTCGAGGCGCATCGCAAGCTTGAGGGAGACTCGGACCTGGATGCTGAGATCGGTCGGGAGATGCGTCAGAGAGATGTTGAGGCAGCACAGAGGATTCGAGAGGACAGTGAGTTAGTTGCGCACGGGCAGGAGACCGTCAGCTGGGAGGCAGCAGCTGCCATGCAGGTTCCCCCCCCCTCCACCGCCTGCGCCAGCTGCCGCCCAGCCATCGTCGCACTGGTGGCCATCGACGTTTCCAGGTCTTCCGCCCTCGCCTGATCCCAAGTCTCTCCAGGTCTTTGATATCGCGAACGACGATCCTGACGCCGAGGAGAGGAGGGGCTCGTCGGACAGGAGTAGATCAGAGGAGGGCAGGGCGCATTGCATAAGGCGCGGCAAACCTGAGGACCTCTGCGCGAGTTAAGCGGCGCGTGTAGAGGCGGGCTTTCACATGCCAGGCAGGGCGCTCCACGGAGGAGCGTAGCGATCGGCTTGCCCCTATATAAGCAACAGCGGCGACGCGTGCATTTTGCTCAGGCTGTTGTGTCGCGTACTTCTGTGGCTCAGGATGGGGTGCCCGCCACAATCGATATTTTGCAATGCAGCATTGGTTGTTCGTCGTTGGGGGAGTCGCATGACGGCCAAGGCAGCGCTGGGGATGTGGGCCGCCTTGGCGTTGGCAGTTGTCCACAGGATGCGAGTCAGCGCGCAGTTAGATTTAGCGGCGCAGGTGGCTGCTGCCGTAAGGCGCCGGGGCGGCTAGCTGCATCATCGCGCACTCCCCAGCGCGCGCAGGCGCCGGGAAACCTGGGGCACACCTGTGAGAGGGGCCCCATTCATGCCCAACCTGGCCAACTTTGCCGCGGTCTCAGAGCTTGGAGGCAGCCCCATCAGCAACACCGATAGTGTTGTTTTCTGTCTCTGGAGTTGAAGGTCTGGAGGTCGCAGCCTCCACGAGCGCAGCGAATGCTGCCGCTTCATCATCCAAGGGTGTGTCACCAGTCAAGTGTATCATGACGTAGCCAGAGATGTACCAGAGCGGCCAGACCAGCATTGGATCACCAACTGCAGTCTGGCACTTACAGACGTCGTTTAACTACGTCGGCACGTCATTCGCATGCACCCCCCGCGCCAAAGTCGCGGCGCGAACAGTCAAGTGTTTCACCACATCTACTCCGATGCCTCCCCCTCCCCCTCTTGCAAGGAGAATGCGGCGTTCGCGTTGGTTCATGTCACCGAGGACCTAGATGGCTTCGCGCGCGTGGGCTACGTGGCTGCGCGGGCCCAGCATGCTCAGGACATGGACAGGTTGGACAGTGCGCAGGTAGAGCTCATTGGCATCCTATGGGCAGCGATCTTCTCTCTCCAGTTATCATGGCATCAGCAGGTCTGTATCACTGCTAAAATATGGCAGCCGTCGGGAAGGCAGTGGGGCCCACCAATTTGGCCAGTGGCTTGGACCGCGTGGTCGTCACCATCGTCAGGGATATCCAGTTGACTCGCCCATTGCGGGTGATTCAGCAGCCTGGTCATCGCGACCATCCGTGGAACGAAGCAGCGGACGCAGTATCGCGGCATCTCAAATCTCCGGGTGGGCCCGAGGCAGCGCCTTGGCGCGGGCGCGGCATGGTTGTCGAGGCGCAGGTGCAGGGGGCATCTGGGGATCAGCTACTTTCCATCGACTCACCTGCGGTCTCAAAGGCATCAGTGAGGCTCGAACTCAAGTATGCGACATTCTATAATGTCACCGCGTGCTCAGCTGATGGCGCTGGCGACCAACAATGCGTGTCCAAGGGTGGGCGACGCCGTGGCCAGGGGGCCAAGGCGCAGCACCTGAGACTACAGTTGCAGGACGAGGACATCATGTTTGTTGGCGTGCAGGAGTCTGGCTTCACGCAGTCCAATGGTTTCTTGTGCCCCAGCTCTGGCTGTGAAGGCGCGGGCGCCCCTTGTTGCGCAATGTTGCCGCGCCCTATGCGCGTGGGCAAGAGGGCCCCCCTCAGGTATGAAGCAAAGCACTTCCAAGTTGTTCATGCTGACACTCGAGTCCTGCTTGTCGTCGCACGCGCACCCCTCATAGAGGAAGCCGTTGTTGTCACGCATGTCCCGAATGTTCGCATGGGTTAGCTCTCCGCCACGCCGCAAGTTCAAGGGCGGTGGAAAAACGCGCGCGAGGTGCTTGCCAGGTTTTCTCCCGCAGCTGTCCGCGCGGATGCCGGCGCCAGGATGGGCCTTGAGCTCTCGGACGTCTCAGCACCGATCGGCACGACGGGGCCATGTCGATTACAGCGGGGTGCAGTTGCAGCAGCTTGCAGCATATCACGGTCTCCACATCTAACACCCTGGTCCAGCATGCGCCAGTCGACATTCAGAGCAAGGCAAGGTACGTTACACCGCATTGACTACATACTGTTGAGTCACCAGCTGCATGCGCGCGTTGGCAGGTGCTACGTCATGTGGGACATCGACTGCGGCGACCACGAACCCGATCACTGGCCTCTTATTGCGAGCATCCAAGCAGCCAGGCATTGCGCCTGTGGCAGGGAAGGCCAGATTGGACAGATTTACGTTGGCAGACCCCGTCAGGATAGACAAATGGCGGCAATGCATTCATTGAGCGGGCGCCGGTGCCAGCATGGGACGTCGGCGTTAATAGTCGCGTTGCCTCCTTCAATGAGCTGGCGCTGGGTCAAGCGAAGGTGCTTTTTGAAGTGGACAAGTTCTTGGCGAACAAGAAGTATGTCTCATGGGGAACCATGCCATCCATTGGGATACGCAGATATGCAAAACGGGCTCTGGTTGCTGAACTTCGAGCGTCGGCAGAAGCCCTCTTCCTACTTGGGCGGTTGTTTCCACGCAGTATTGACTAGTATGTTCCAAGCGACAATGGAGAGGGCGGCTGGCACGTGGAAGCTACGAATGCAGATGCTCAAACCTGGAGGTCAGCTATCTATGCATTGGCCATGGCTTGTGATCTTTTCCAGGCAGAGGTGTCCTCTGCATCTGACCATAGGGGCCGCGTCGGATGCTTCCTGACCGCGACGGCCAAAGCACTTAAGAGGGCTTTGGCATATGACAGAGCGAGGTTCCTCACAGATCTTGTGGGCAAAATATCGGATGCGGCAGTGCTTCGTGATAGCCAATTGGAATGGAAGTGGTTGCACCAGTTACTGCGGTTCAGTGGGAAGGCGGCAAAGCGCACTGGTGCGAACGTGCTACCTATGCAGCTTGGGATGGACGGCATGCCGGTACAGTCGCATGCAGAATGGGCAGTTGAGCGTCGGGAGTACTTTGCTGAGTTCGAGGGCGGCATCGTGTTTTCACCGCAGGGCGTAACAGACGTGTACAACCAGAGGGCAGTTGCTGGCGTTTCCTGTGCGCCCTTGGACTTGGCAGCCACCCCGTCGCCTGCCTGGCTGTTAACGCGTATTCGGTCGGTCAAGGCGTTCGCAGAGCCAGGTCCAGATGGCGTTCAAAATCCCGTTCGCACAGCTGCCCCTGATGTAATCGCCCCCCACTTGCACGCCCCCATCGTGAAGTCCGCGCTCGGGCTGCAGGGGGCTGCAGTCCGCGAGGCGTCCTTCTCATGCGGGCTGCGCGAAGGAGGTCGCGGCCCACGGGCGGTCGAAGGGCATCGCTCCATCGCGGTCAACTCGGAGGCCGCCAAACAACATCATGCGTTTCTGAGGGCTGCCTTGACCAAATGTTTTGAGGCAGATGCGCGGGCGCGGCGGCGCAGGCGGCGATAATATTCAGGGCTCCAGCGAAGAACCACAATGTCACGGCAGTTATCACGTTTGATAATTTTGTGTTTGTTTTTATATGACGCCACGGCAAGCGGGCTTACCCATGCGAGGGGCTGGGCAGCACGCCGACAAGTTCATCGACGAAGCTCCCGCCATCGCTTTGCCTTTATTGGAGATGGTTGTTCAGACACCTGCGCTTGCGGACAAGGATATCAACCCGCACGTATTGGCTCAAGTCGTCGAAACGCATCTAGCTGTGCATTTTGTTGTCCCTGGGGGTGCGGCATGGGCTATGCGCAGAGAAGCATAGGGGCTGACAATCCCTCGGCAGAAGGTATGTTCAATGTTATCGATGTCAGGCCATTGCGGGGTAAACGAGATGAGCTCATTGCGGAATGTAGGACTTTTGATAAAAAAGAAATACGAGGAGGCTCAAGTGTTCAGTCAAGGGCTTCTGCATCCACCGCATGTTTTCTCTGACGCCACTTTTTGTTGGTGACGCAGGCGCATGCGCGCCATGTCACACAGCTGATATTTTTCTCACATGCTGCAAATGTTGGGGGGGGTTGTTCGCGAGTGCATGATTGGCTCGGGTTTCATATCGAATTTTGCGCGCGGTAAGTCAGCCATTAGTTTCTGCCCCTCTGGGCCACGCAGCACATATGCCAGGAGGAAGCTTGTGAACAATGTTGCTGTCAAGTTGGATGCGGGTGGTCAAGGTCGGGTCTACACCGAGAAGACGCACACGCATGCGGGGATCATCCTGACAAGCAACGGCGTGGAAGGACCCGGAATCGCAAGGACAGTTGGCAAGCGTACGGCAGCTATGCGGCCCTTGAGGGCTGCGGTTTTCAGGCGTCAGGTTTCTGCTGCCCGCAAGGTCAGGCATGCGATGCATTCGCCGGCGCGCGTTTGTTCTTCCAGGCGGAGTCGTGGGGCGCCATCTCCAAGGCCACTGAGGCGAAATTGCAGCGCGCGCTCGTCTCTGGGTGCCGCGTGGCCACGAAGTCGCCCCACTCCGCCATGGCGCTGGAAAGGAAGACGAACGATTGGGCGTTCTGCGAAGTGCCATGGTGTGGTTTCAAAGACGTGCTTAGGTTTCGCAGGCTCAAATACATTGCGAGGCTAATGGTGCATGGGCCGCCTGTGCTCCAGCGCTTGCTGGATCTGACGATTGACATGACAAGCTCATGGGCGCAGTTCATGCAGCAGGATCTGGAATGGTTGCGTAACTTCGCTGACGCTGGACGTGGCGAGGACACGCTCAGCTATGATGAATTTCAGGTGTGGGCGAGATTTGCCCGAAGGGGGCATGGCAAGTTTAGTGGTGCCCTGCCTTGAAGCTAGCGTGGAGGAGATCGGCATGGCGCACCAGGCAGGAGATTGGGAACGCGTGGGTTACCAAGAGGGTCCAGCACATGCTGGACAAGTCTGTCCAGCAAGCTGGAGGTGCTGCGCAGGGCGGCATCGCCTACCTCTGCTACGAGCGTGGGAAGGCGTTCTCCACACCAGCAGGATACAGAGGACACTGGCGGCGGGTGCATCAGCCCATTGACCTGGCCCAATTGCACGCGAGAGGTTCCCAGTGACAGGCTTGCGGTACGGAGTTTCATGTACGTACTGGGCTCATCGAGCACCTGAGACGACCTGGCCCGGGTTGCCTACAAATGTTGGTAGGCACTGGCGTACCTTTGGGATTGACAGAGGCGCTGGCGCTACGTGAGCAAGACCTGATACTCGGACGAGAGCGCCCAGCTGTTGGGTATGCTCCAGGTGTTGCCCTACATGCGGCGGTGCCAGGTGATACCACTCGCTTCGCGAGGGCTGAGGATGCGCGGGCGATGCCGCCAGCCGTCCAGATATGCCCTACCACCTCAGCCATGGCTCGGCGCCGCTGCCTGCTGCGACCAAGACGGTCTATGTTGTATTATTGCCCAAGGGCCCGTATGGTTGTACTATATATGCCAGACCATTGCGTGGCCAGAGAGCGGGTAGCCCGCTCCATCCTTACTCATCCCCTCCCTCTTGCGCATGCGTGCGTTACTCCGCGGGGACTTCCTTTCATGGATGGGTAAGTCAGTTAGTAAGTAAGTATGTAAGTAAGTAAGTAAGTAAGTAAGTAAGGAGGAGGAGGAGGAGGAAGAGGGGACGGAGGAGGAAGAGGAGGAGGGAACAGACGGCCGCAGAGATCCTCGCGCTGAGCGTTCCTCGTTTTCCTCTTCCTTCCTCGTCGTCGTCCTCTTCCTCCTCCTGCTCCTCTCCTCCAGTTTCACGCAGCAGTAGCAGTACGGTCGGACCGAGGTAGAAGATTGAGGTCGTTTCGGTGAGGGTACCATGATGTTATCCGTATGTGTTGTATGTTATTGTGCATCTAGGGAAACCTTCGCTGGCCTATGTTTAGTTTTTGTTGGCGCTACCCGTTCGGTATGCTGCGATTTAATGTCGACGATTCAGTTACGAATTACATCCGACTCTGGTGTGATTTGTTCCTTTCCTGGACGGAACTTCCCGTTTGAATTGTCTTCGCCATTGTTGCACCTCCTTGCGTTTCTTCCTTTCCTTCCTCTTGTGTCAGTTTTTGCCTGGTAGAGCTCTGTGTCCATAAGTTGGGAGGGTGGCGCTATTCATATCGGGCTGCACTGTGGGATAAGAGCCGCGTCTAGGGGCAGGCGCAAAAGGGATGAGGCCCCTGGCGACTACCGTCGGAGACTGTTCAAGCCCTTCTTCGCTGGAGGCAAGGTGAGAGTTGCCGGGCCAGGCAGCGCAGGTCGGGAGTGTTGCCCGAGCAGGTACTGCAGAATGCTATGTGTCAGCTCTCGCGCCTGGGCGCTTGCCCAGGGGAGTCTCTGGCGCACGGCTCTGATCGTGTGCCGCTTGTTCCGCCCTGCACACAAAGAAACGCTGCTGCTTCTCAGAGCTCCGCTGGTCTGGCCAGGGCATCTTGCAGGCGCCGAGCGCGGGATAACCAACACTCGTTGCGCAGGCGTGTATCCTTCTTTTCTCCTTCTTCCCTCAGAGGCGACGATAGGGGCGAATGGCCCAGGGGAGAGCAATACATGTATTCAGGTGCGCCGATGATCGATGTCTTCGACAAGGCTCCAGGGCGAGTGCGTGTGATGCCCGCCCCTGGGCTATTTGCCCCTATCGTCGCCGCCGGTTCGCCTGGCCGCAAAAAGGGGCCAGTCGGCCAGTCGGCAGCCCCCCCCCCGGGGCAGCAGGTTCGGGCGCAGAAAGAGCTTTGGTCGCGTCCGCCGTGGCGCGCCCATCGGGGGTCGCCCCTCGTGGCCGCCCTCCGGGGACATTCATCGGCATGCTTGCTCCAATGCCCGCCGCCGAGTCAGAAAGTAGGTCCCCCTATCCCCTATCTCCCTCATCACTCCCTCTCCCTCCCCTCTCCCTCTCTATCCCTCTCCCTCCCTCTCCATCTCTCCATCTCTCTCTCTCTCTCTCTCTCTTTCTCTCGCTCCTCTTTCCCTTGCTCTCTGTCTTTCTCCCTCTCTCTCTATCTCTTTCTGTCGCTCTCCCTCCCTCCCTCCCTCCCTCCCTCGCGGCGAAGGTGACGACGACGACGGCGACGACGACGACGACGACGACGGCGGCGACCACGACGACGACATCCATGCAGAGATCTCTGGAGGTTTCTGGAGGTCCCTGGAGGTCTCCCCGGGACTCCTCCCCCATCTCCTGCCTCTCCGTCGCGCTCCTCGGGAAGGGGGGAACGGGAGGGGTGGTCTGGGCCGTCGGCGGCACCCCGGTACGCCCGCTACAAAACCCCCTTGGAAACTCTGGGAAGGGGTGGGAGGAGGAGGGAGGAGGAGGATGAGGAGGAAGAGGAGGAAGAAGAGGATGATGAGGAGGAGGAGGAGGAGGAGGAGGAGGAGGAGGAGGAGGAGGAGGAGGGGGTCACACATCGTCCCAGAGGCTCCTGCAGCCTGGCCCCTGTTCAGTCGCCGCCCCTGCTGGGTGTGGGGGTTCGTGCCATGGGGCACCGCTGACATACGGTCAACCTTCATAGTGAGGACAAGCGACTTTCCAAGGTTACCCTTGCATCCTTCCACTTTGGCCCACTCTTGGCCGCTTTCGCTGGCCGCGCCCCGCTCGCAGAGTGTCGATATGGCTGTCCAAGGCCCTTGCATCCTCATCGTGCGTCCTTATTATACGGGTTGGCTGTATGTCTCTCCCTCCCTCTCTCTCTCTCTCTCTCTCCTTTTCCGCCTATCGCCCCCGTCCGCGGGCAAGGTCCTGGCGCTGGCGGCGGCTATGGTGAGGAACGTTCACGCGCGGGCGCGGGACGCGAGGGGACGAGCCTTCTTCCTCCCCAATCGGGAGAAGGAAGGAGAGGAGGGTTGGAGGGAGGCAGAGAGGGAGCGAGGGAGAGACTGAGGAGGAGGAGGAGGAGGAGGAGGAGGAGGAGGAGGGGGAGGAGGAGGAGGAGGAGGAGGAGGAGGAGGGAGGAGGAGGAGGAGGGAGGAGGAGGAGGAGGAGGAGGAGGAGGAGGAGGAGAGGAGGAGGGGAGGAGGAGGAGGGGGGAGGAGGAGGAGGAGGAGGAGGAGGAGGAGGAGGAGGAGGAGGAGGAGGAGAGGGGAGGAGGAGGAGGAGAGGAGGAGGAGGAGGAGGAGGAGGAGGAGGAGGAGGAGGAGGAGGGAATACCACAGTAAACCAAAGATGCAGCAAGGATCTGCAACACACCCTCCCGCCCCACGACCCCTCCCCACAAATCGTGACCAGCACCCCCCTCCGCTGCCAGAGGCGCCCGCGTTGACCGACGAGCGCCCCGTGGGCCTGCCGCTCGCCATCTCGCAGAGGACCGTTCCTCCATCCTCCGAGGGGTAAGAAGTGCACGGCCGGGAGGCCAGGAGGAGCGCACAGCAGCGGCTCTGCTATGCGTTCCTACTCGACATAGCCGCCCGGCCAGCCAGCATCATTTGAAGTAGCTTCGTAAGATCAGCCCCGCGAATCATACCTGACCCTCCCGCCCCCCTGGCCGGATTGCCTTTCTTCTTTCCGCGGGGTTTCAACCTTCGCGGCGACCCGTTAAACCCGGGACCTCTGGCGGCGCATGGATTTCTTTCTTCCGCGCGCGAGTTGCCAGTGGAATTCCTGAACCCTTCCCATTACCGTACAACTAGTACTTGAGCACGACTGGTACTATCATGTACTAGCGCGCAGTTGTTCCTAGAGAGCACATTGTCTTGCCGTGCAATTATTGGAGTGCAATTGGTATCATATTACAACTGGTAGAACTGCGCGCCCTAGTACAACTCCCTGGTACAAATCCCGATTGCTAGTGCAACTCCCTGGTACAACTCCCTAGTGCAATTCCCTGGAACCCCGTTGTACCACTCCCGAGTACAACTCCTCAGTGCAAGGAGTGCTCGTGCAACTCCCGAGTAGCATTATCCGATGCAGATCCCCAGTGAAACGCCGCATTGCGAGTGCAGTTCCCTAGTGCAACTCCCTAGTACAACCCCCTAGCACAGTTCCTTTGTACTAATGCAACTCCCGAGTGCAACTCCGCAGCGCAACTCCCCAGTGCTACTGCGACTCCCCAGTGCAACTCCCGAGTAGAACTCCCTAGAGCCATGGTGCAACTCCTTAGCACAGTGGGCGCTAGTATGAGCCCCCAGCACAACTCTCCACTGCAATCCCCAGTGCAACTCCCTATAACGACGAGTACAACTCCTGAGTGCAACTCCTCAGTGCAACTGCCTAGTACAAACCCCCAGTACAGCTACCTAGTACTAGCTCAAGTCCCTAGTGCACTTCCCAAGTACAACCAGTGCAACTTCCCAGTGCTAGTTGAACTCCCCAGCGCAACCCCCTAGCGCAAGGAGTACGAGTACAACTCCCCAGTTCAATTCAATGGTGCCAGTACAACTCCCTGGCGCAGCTCCGTAGTGCAACTCCCTAGTACAATGCCCTAGTACAAGTCCCTGGAACAAGTGGTACTAGTACAACTCCCTAGTGCAACTCCCCAGTACGACCCCCTAGTATTAGTGCAACTCCCTGGTGCATCTCCCTAGTACAACTCCCTAGTGCAACTCCCTAGTGCAATTCTTCACGCTTCGCGTATCCCCACCAGCCCATCTCAAAACAGCAACTCTTGCGGAGCATGCCGACAGTCGTGTTTTTCAGGCGTGTTTCCGCCTGCCCCCGCACGGGCCTCTCGTCCTGGTGTGAGTCGTTCGGGCCCTTCTTCCTGGTGTGAGTCGTTCGGGCTCTTCGTCGTGGTTTGAGTCGTTCGGGCTCTTCGTCCTGGCGTGAGTCGTTCGGGCTTCTCGTGGTGTGAGTTGTTCGGGCCCTTCGTCCTGGTGTGAGTCGTTCGGGCTCCTCCTCCTGGTGTGTCGTTCGGGCTCCTCGTGGTGTGAGTCGTTCGGGGCCCTCGTCCTGGTGTGAGTCGTTCGGGCTCCTCGTGGTGTGAGTCGTTCGGGCGCCTCGTCCTGGTGTGAGTCGTTCGGGCCCCTCCTCCTGATGTGAGTCGTTCCGGCTCCTCGTGGTGTGAGTCGTTGGGGCCCCTCGTCCTTCCTTGTGTGAGTCCTTCGGGCCCCTCTTCGTGGTGTGAGTCGTTCGGGCCCCTCCTCCTGGTGTGAGTCGTTCGGGCCCCTCGTGCTGGTGTGCGTCGTTGGGGCCCCTCCTTGTGTGTGAGTCGTTCGGGCTCCTCGTGGTGTGAGTCGTTCGGGCCCCTCGTCCTGGTGTGAGTCGTTCGGGCGCCTCCTTGCGTGTGAGTCGTTCGGGCTCCTCGTGGTGTGAGTCGTTCGGGCCGCTCGTCCTGGTGTGAGTCGTTCGGGCCCCTCCTTGTGGTGTGAGTCGTTCGGGCTCCTCGTGGTGTGAGTCGTTCGGGCCCTCGTCCTGGGGTGAGTCGTTCGGGCTCCTCGTGGGGCCTCTTGGGGGCCTCTTGGAGGCTCTTGGGGCCTCTTGGGGGCCTCTTGGGGGCCTCTTGGGGGCCTCTTGGGGCGTCTTGGGGCCTCTTGGGGGCTCTTGGGCCTCTTGGGGGCCTCTTGGGGGCCTGGGGGCCTCTTGGGGGCCTCTTGGGGGCCTCTTGGAGGCCTCTTGGGAGCCTCCTGGGGGCCTCTTGGGGCCAGCTTGGGGCCTCTTGCGACCTCCTCAGAAGCGCGAATGAGCGCTGCCCCCTGAGAAGGACAAAATGAAGCCAAAACCTTCGTAACATCAATGATTTTGCCATGAAGGAAGAGGAGCGCTGCCCCCTCAGAATGCCCAAATGGGGCCGAAACCGTAGTAAAATCAAACATTTTCGCTTCAAAGAAGAGGAGAGGGCTCTATCTTCCCCCCCCCGTCGGGGCCAGAATCCTCGTGAGGGTCGTCGTTTTTTAGCCCTCCCAGGAGTCGAAATTGACCCCCCTGACGACCCGCCGGACCCCCTCTCCAGGCCCAGGGGGAGGGGGTAGGGGGAGGGGTAAACCCCTCCCCGAAGGGGAAGAAGGGGGGTTGAGGACAGAGCGGGCTCTCTAAACCACTCACGCCCAAAGGGCTGGTGGGATTCCATTCGTGCAACTCCCTGTGCAACTCCCTAGCACTAGTCCAACGCCCAAGTACAACTCCCAGTAGGACTCCCTGGTACAACTCCCTAGTATTAGCACAGCTCCCTAGTGCAACCACGATTAGAGTGCTGCTGCGTTGCACTTACAATCTGGGCTCTCACGCTTTTCCTCCTCTGGTTGCGCTGGGGGGGGTGGGACCCCTCGCGGGGCACCCCCGCGGCTGAGAATTTATTCATCTTCCGAAATTCTTCACGCTTCGCGTATCCCCACCAGCCCATCTCAAAACAGCAACTCTTGCGAAGCATGCCGACAGTCGTGTTTTTCAGGCGTGTTTCCGCCTGCCCCGCATATCTCCCCTGTTCCTCCTTCCTCCCGCCTCCTTGTACATCCTCCTTGTGGTGGGAGCGGGAGAAGGACGAGGCGGAGGAGGAGGGAGAGAAAGCGGTGGGAGGCAAGAGGGATTTAGCGGAGACGACGACCACAACGATGATCCTAACAACGACGACGCACCCGACGACGACGACGATATCGACCGCGACGACGACGACGACCACAACCGCGACGACGACGACGACGACGACGTCGACGACGACGACGACGAAGGCAGCGGCGACGACGACGACGACGACGACGACGACGACGACGACGACGACGACGACGACGACGACGACTGGTGGGAGTCGTTGGGGCCCCTCGTGGTGTGAGTCGTTCGGCCCCATCGTCCTTGTGTGAGTCCTTCGGGCCCCTCTTCCTGGTGTGAGTCGTTCGGGCTCCTCGTGGTGTGAGTCGTTCGGGCCCCTGGTCCTGGTGCGAGCCGTTCGGGCTCCTCGTGGTTTGAGTCGTTCGGGCCCCTGGTCCTGGTGTGAGTCGTTCGGGCCCTTCTTCCTGATGTGAGTCGTTCGGGCTCTTCGTGGTGTGAGTCGTTCGGGCTCTTCGTCCTGGTGTGAGTCGTTCGGGCTTCTCGTGGTGTGAGTTGTTCGGGCCCCTCGTCCTGGTGTGAGTCGTTCGGCCCCTCCTCCTGGTGTGAGTCGTTCGGGCTCCTCGTGGTGTGAGTCGTTCGGGGCCCTCGTCCTGGTGTGAGTCGTTCGGGCTCCTCGTGGTGTGAGTCGTTCGGCCGCCTCGTCCCGGTGTGAGTCGTTCGGACCCCTCCTCCAGGTGTGAGTCGTTCGGGCTCTTCGTGGTGTGAGTCGTTCGGGCCCCTCGTCCTGGTGTGAGTCGTTCGGGCTCCTCGTGGTGTGAGGCGTTCGGGCACCTCGTCCTGG
>CAUYUJ010020175.1:16324-29280 GCA_963575745.1 Prorocentrum cordatum
AGGAGGAGGAGGAGGAGGAGGAGGAGGAGTCGTATCCAAGGCAATAGGGAGGCCTCTTGGAGGCCGTTTTGGGGCCTCTTGGGCTCTCTTTTGAGCCTCTGGGGAACGTCCGAAGGCTCTCTGGGTTGCCTCTTGGAGCGTCTTGGGGGCCTGATGAGGCCATCTTGGGGGCGATCGGTCGCAGATGGGGCGAGCATTTTTCAGTGTCCCCCCCCTGGGGGCGACGATCCTCGTGAGGGGTGTCGAATTTTAGCCCTCCCAGGGATGGAAAACGGACCCTCTGACCACCCGCGGAAGGCCCCCTCCAGGTCCAGGGGGAGGGGGTAGGGGGAGGGGTAAACCCCTCCCCGAAGGGGAAGAAGGGGGGTTGAGAACAGAGCGGACTCCCTAAACCACTCACGCCCAAAGGGCTGGTGGGATTTGAGGCGGGGGTAACCCCCGTGCTCGAACCTCTTGCCAGGGATTTTTCCTTCCTCCACGGAAACAGGACCCCCTGCGCGCCCCTTCAGTTCTTTCCTTCTGGATGGGCCCCCATGGGTCCTTCGTTGCAGTCGCGGGGCTGATTTTGTAAGACGTTTTTTTCTTCATACGCCTCTTCTGCGGGTCCGTGGGGGCCGACAATGCCCAGCGACAGCTCCGTTTCTGCCCGTGTCATCGCTGCCCAAGCGCAGCGTGATTGCCACCACGTCGTCGGATGTCTGCGGGAGCTCCCTTTTCCCCCCAAACGAGGGTCCTCCCTCCATCCGTGTAGTTGTTGCACAGCTTTGAGCTTCGGGCCATATGTCGAGGAGGTATCAAGCGGGAGCCTAAGTTTGAAAAGGAGACACCCCCTTATCAGCATACTTTGTATAATCTGTTATAATGAATATGCACGGCACAAGAGCGAGATGCCCGTTTGGAAAAGGCCCCGTTCCGTCCCAGTAGTTGTTGGAAATGTGTTGGCAGAGTGTGCGCGCGTCCAGGCGAGAGGCCCATTTAAAAGTCGACCTGTGATCCATCCGTGTACTTGCTGGAAGTGTTCAAAACGAGTGTGCGTGGCGCCATGGCGAGAGCCATATTCTGAAAACTGCCGGTGCTCCAGCCTCGTATCGGTATTATCGTTGCAATAAAGGTCCTTACAACATCCAGCCTTTCACAATGGTCGAGCTGGAGGCTACGCTGCGGAAGATGAAGAAGGGCAAGCGCGCAGACAAGAACGGCATCACCCTCGAGATGTTTTTGCATGGCGGCGATGCGCTTCTGGAGTGTCTTCTGCGTTGTTTCAACCATATGCTTCAAACAGGTCTTCTTGAACCCAGCTGGAAAGAAACTCTGTTCACGATGCTTCCGAAGAGCGGCCCACGGAAGGACGTCAAGAATTGGAGGCCCATCGCTCTGCTCAAAATGACGTACAAGATCTTTTCCAGACTCGTTTTCGCACGCATCCAACCAACGCTTGACGCTCAACAGGCTGCGGATCAGGTCGGTTTCCGGCAAGGGAAATCGGTGGGCGATGCATTTGTCGTGCTTGAGGAAGTTTGTGGGAAATGTTGGGAGTGGGGCCGCAACCTCTGGATTGTCAGCGTGGACCTTACCAAGGCTTTTGATCGAATCGAGCACCCAGCATTATTCGAAGCCCTTCGTTCTCAAGGTGTTCATACAGAATATCTTCGTTTACTGTCTGATGTGTATTCTGGCCAGTTCGGAACCGTCCACGGCAGCAGGCATTTCGACATCAGCCGGGGGGTCAAGCAGGGAGACGTTTTGAGTTCGCTTCTCTTCAACGCTGGTCTTGAGCATGCTTTGCGGCGATTCAAAGACTGCGTCCGCGGCATGGGGCTCGATCTTGGAGGAGTCGAGATGTTGACCAACATACGTTACGCAGACGACATACTTCTCTACGGCTATTCTCCGGACGACGTTTCCCAAATGCTCGCGGTTCTCCGTCAGGAGTTGTCTCAATGCGGTCTAGAGCTGAATGCAAGCAAGACCAGAATATTCACGAACGATCCTGCTATTGCCACTCTTGAGGAACCAATGGTTTTGCAAAGTGACGGTTGTAGTCTTCCAGTGATGTTGAAAACTGATATGCACAAGTACTTGGGGAAGCGTTTCCACGGAGATCTCAGAGAACGAGGCGCATGCAATTTAGAATACCGGACGCAATGCGCATGGTCAAAATGGCACTTGTTCAAGACAGCTTTCGTCAACAAGCGGGTGTCACTGAAGATGCGCTTGAAGTTATTCGACAGCGTCGTAACGCCAACGGCTGTCTACAGTCTTGCCACGACACCGCTGACCGCACGGCAAAGAGGAAGAATAGCCAGCGCCCGGGCGCAAATGTTACGACGGATTGTTGGATTTCGTAGAGGTGATCACGAATCGTGGGAGGAAGCTGGGCATCAATGCAAACGCAGAGTGGAAAGAGCAATGTCGATTTACAAGGTTTCTGACTGGCTCGAAGTCATAGATACAACACGCTGGAACATCCTGAGGAGAACGTGCGTCGAGAGGCGCGGGTGGCCGTCTCTAGCCATGCGCTGGCGCCCAGAAGGCTCCCGCAGAGTTGGCCGCCCGAGAACCAAATGGACTGACTCAGTCGACAAGTTCTTCCGAGATCGTTTCAACACCAGTCTGGAGCATGAGTTGCACAATGCTCACGGCAGGTTTTCGGATGAATTTCGGACTGAGTACTTGTCATACATGCACTCCGCCGGGTAGCAATACCCTTGAGGCTTGAGGGGTGTCTTTTTGATTCTCACCCGTGCATGGTTTTTCCCGCACTGCATGATTCACGCCGTTCCCGCAAGCGGGACGAGACGTCCTTGGACGCTCGATCGGACGTTCTGTTCTGTTCTGTTCTGTTCTCCGATATCACAGTTTGTCAGAAGGAAGTCTCATGCGAAACTCCCGGCCAGCCCTGACGACCCATTTGGTGGTGCGACAGGGAGGAGTTGCCCAGGAGGGGAGTGAGTGAAGGCAGGAAGAGCAGAGGAGGAGCACGGGAGGAGGGCGGAGGAGAGAGAGAAGCCAGGGGGGAAGGGGGGGAGGGAGGGACGGACAGATGGACGGACGGAGGAGAAGGGCAGAGGAAGGCAGAGGAGGAGAAGGAGGAAGCGGAGGAGGACGTGGGATCTGGGCAAATGCGTGGGCGACCCGCTTGGCCTCTGCCCAAGGCAGAGGGTATCAATCAACGGACGCTGGCGACATGAACCGCAGACGAAGCGATTGCGTGTTCTGCTCATGTGGTCGCAGCAGGGGCATCATCGTGATGATGAGCGCCCTGACGCGCTGGTGTGGCATAGCGATGGATACATGTGGATCGCTGGCAATCCGCACATGCATCCATTCATGTATCGTCGCAGGGACACCATCATAATGATAAATGGCATGGCGTGCATGTGTGGCACACCTATGTCATGACACGCTGGTGTGCTGAGGTTGTACAGCAGGGGGTCCGACGTCAGCACCGATCCATTGAAGGCTGGTCTTCCGCATGTATATCCAATCGTGCACCATCGCAGGACCATCGTCATGATGATGAGTGCCATGACACGTTGGTGTGGCAGAGCTCTGTCATGACACGCTGGTGCGCCAAGAATATACAACATGGCGTCCTCATTCAACGCTGACCCCAAGGATTGTGTAGGACTCTTCGGCCCCCTCAAGAACCTTCTGGACGGGAAAACGTTCCGAGGGCGGTTTCGTGGACAGTTTTTTTCTCTTCGGTGCCGCAGCGAGAAAACATGTCGTTTTGTGGGTCGAGCTGGCTGTCGCCTGAGCTACAAACAACATCTTCCCCTACCAAGAGCGCGGCCCGCTTGGCTGCTGCCCAATGCAAGAAGTACCAACGGACGCTGGCATGCGTCCCAGACGAAGCGATTGCGTGCTCTGCATGTGTCGACGTAGCAGGGACATCATTTTCATGGTGAGTGCCCTGACACGCTGGTGTCGCAGAGCGATGGGTGCACATGGAACGCTGGGCATCCGCATGCGTGTCCAGCCATGTGTCGTCGCAGGAACATCATCATGATGATGGCGTCATGACCCGCCCGCGTGGCTCACCGATGTCATGACATGCTCCTGCGCCAGGGAGATGCACAGCACGGGGTCCTAATCCAGCACCGGTCCACTGAAGGCTGCCCCCTCCGCATATGCATCCCGTCGTGCATCACAGCAGGACCACCATCATCATCATCATCATCATCATCATCATCATCATCACCATCACCATCACCATCACCATCACCATCACCATCATCATTATCATCATCATCACCACCATCATCATCATTATCATGTGTACCATGACACGCTGGTGTGTCACATTGATGTCATGACGCGCTGGTGTACCAAGAATTGATTCCATGGGGTCTTACTTCTCAGCCGGTCCTTGAGATCATGTAAAGCCGCTCGGCCTCCTCACGGTCGCTCTGGACGGGAAGTCGTTCCAATGCCGATTTCGTGGACATCTCCCTCTGGGTGCCACAACGGCAAAACATTACGTTTCGTGTGTCGAAAGGCGTTTGGTCTAAATTACAAACACCGTTTTTTTTTCCACAGGACTTTAAGATACTTGGGTGCTTTCTCAAAGAACAACATGACTTTTTATTTTGCCGATGTTCACCACACGACATCACCAACCTCGTTGCGTGACCCTTGGATACCACCGCTCCCTTCCACACCGCGCGGGCACGTACTTTGTCATACCACGAAACGCAGTGTCCTTTTACATGCGCGAGCAACCCAATCTAATGTCATGCATCACGCTCCTGTTTCCTTCTTCCCTAAAACAAAAAACATAATAGGTCGCGAATGCGTGGGCCCAGTGCGAGGACGTGCCAAAGAAGCAAGACCAGAAGGAAGAGAAACGGGACGGTGGGGAGAACGTGGAGTCGGAGCAGCATGAGGAGCAAGAGGAAGGGGCAGAAGGGGGGAGGGAGGGAGGGAGGGAGGGGATTAAGGGAGTAAGCGACAGGATGACGGGAAGGAAGGGACGGAGGGAAGTTTGGTAACAGCGCCTTTCGGTTGTAAGGCGGGGCAGGATGAGTTTGGGGAGGATGAGGAAGAGGAGGTATAGGAGGAGGTATAGGAGCAGGAGGAGGAGGAGGAGGAGGAAAAGGCGGACAAAAAAGAGGAGGAGGACGACGACGAAGCGAAGGGGTAGGAGAGGATTGGGTGGACGAGGGGAAGGGAGGCGGAGGGAAGAGGGAGGCGCGATGATGAATGAGGAATGGGGAAGGGGAGGAGCGATGGGAGGAGGAGGAGGAGGAGGAGGAGAAGGAGGAGGAAAATGAGGAGTTGGAAGAGGTGGACGAACAAGGGGGAAAGACGAGGAGGAAGAGGAAGAGGAGGTGGAGGAGGAGAAAGGGTGATGATGATGCTGATGATGCTGATGCTGATGATGATGACGATGTTGATGATGCTGATGATGCTGCTGATGATGCTGATGATGATGTTGATGATGATGATGATGAGGAGGAGGAGGAGGAGGAGGGGGAGGAGGACGAGGAGGAGGACGAGGAGGAGGAGCGATGAAGCACAAGGAGGACGAGGAGGAGGAGGAGGACAACGAGGAGGCGGAGCTGGAGGAGGATGAGGAGGAGGAGGAGGAGGAGGATGAGGAGGAGGAGGAGGAGGAGGAGGATGAGGAGGAGGAGGAGGAGGAGGAGGAGAGGCAGGAGGGTGCGCGGACAGGCAAGTGCCCCTCTCGCGGCTCGCGCCGACGGTTGCCCGCCCAGACGGACCGCCTCGGCGGGCCATCCAGAAGGAAGCAGTAGTGTGGGGGCGTTGGTTCAACCGCCCACCTCTTTCTCCTCCTCTTTCTCCTCCTCTTCCTCCTCCTGCTACTCCTCCTTCTCCTCCTCCTCTTTTCGCCTTTGACTTCCTCGCCATTTATGACCCTGGAGCTTAACAAGTCAGCCTTCCAGATGAAAGGTGGGTGGTGTTCAAGATGTGGCCCTCGCCCTAGCGCCGCGCAAATTCGTTTTAATAACTTGAAAAAGCTTCACGGATTGAGGGCGGGCGGTTTTCAATATGTAGCTCTCGCCTTAGCGCCGCGCACACTCTTGTTTGACAGTTTGCAAGAGGGCGGTTCTGTTCAAAATATGGTTCTCGCCTTAGCGCCGCGCACATTCGCTTTGACCACTTGTTACAATAATGGCCAGGGTTTCACGGATTGAGGGCGGTTCCTTTTCAAAATGCGGTTCTCGCTTTAGCGCCGCGCACATTCGCTTTAAACATTTGCAAGGGTTTCACGGGTTCTCATGATCGGCGTACCGGAAATGTTTTTTTGGAGAGATTCAGGATTATGAGGGCGCAACAGTTACGTTGATTCGCGGTGCTGAAGTCCCAGGAATGGTGTTCTGGCACGATTTAAGATCGCCAAGACGCAAGACGCAACAGTCAGGTTGATTCGGGGTGTTCGAATCCCGAGAATAATGTTTTGCTTCAGGGTCTTCAAACAGTTGTCTTCCAATGAGGCAGTTCCCTCAGTGGAAAGGAATCGTTCTACGGGCCTGTAAGGAGGGAGTTTGGAGGGAGGGTTTATTCCAGCATCGTTGATGACCCTTGGGTTTCTACTGGTCCTCCTCCTCCTCCTCCTGCGCCCAGTGGGCTTCAGCCGCCCTGGGGGTGCCTCATCCGACGGGAGTGGCGGTGATGTCCGTGGCCAATCCACGAATTGAGTTTCGCCAGCCTCCAGACCCTGGATTTCCTATCCCACGGCTCCTCACACCCATCCGAAATCTTGTATACAAGAAGCAACTCTCGTGGACCCCCGCTTCCGCTGAAGAAAATCAAAAACCTGGATTGGACCCTGGGCATTTTAATAGAGCTCCCCTTTTTTTCTGTAGAGCTTCGCATAGATGTACCTGGACTTCTGTGTGAGAAAAAGCTTCGATTGAAGTCCATCTTCTTGGCTCGGAATGTGCTTGACCCCAGGCAGGGGTGTATCCGATGTCCTCATCGTACACAAACTCGTGCAGCCACGGGGGCGCGGAGAGAATTCCTGCTCCGCGCGCCGCGGTCTGGGCCAAAGCGCTTGCCAGTCTCCCACGGGGGGCGCGATGCCAGAACAGACCCCGCTTCGCGCGTCGCGATGGGCGACGCGGAGGCGCGAAGACGGTCGCGCGTCGAGCGGCGCGGTGCTCGAAGTGGGGCGATCCAGATCAGCAGAGCCCATAGCGGGGGGGGGGGGGGCAGGCCGCGCGGCGGCCGCGTGCTGGGACGGGGTCCGCGTGCGTCGGGCGCCCCCCTCGAGCGCGGGAGACCCCGGGGAGGGGGCCCGCTCGTGGCCTCGGGGCACGGGCCACGGGATAGAGCAGCAAGCCAGCGCGCAGGCAGGAACGGCACGTCAAAAGACAAAGCGTTGGGAGCAAGGGCCGCCCCAGTTTCAGCAGTCTCTGGCTTCGCGGCCTCGTCAGAGCGGAGACCCTGTCGCGCGCTGCAGTCTTGGATGTGTGCGCCCCCCCCCCCGCCCCACGCCGCTATTGTGAGTTCACCGTGGCCGGGGAGCCCGCCGCCATTTCATTGGCCGTTCCCCGTGCTTGTTTCTTGCATGAGCTTGCGAGCTCCGACGCCTGTGAGCGCCTGCGCGCGTTTGCCAGCGTTTGCGAGCGCTCGGGCGTGCGCCTGGGAGGGGGTGCTTGGAGGTGCCCGCGAGCGCATGGGGAGGCGTGCAAGCGACTGGGAGCGCCTGCGAGCGCCCAGGAGCGCCCAAAGGCGCTTGAGGGCGGCTGCAAGCGTTCGGCGCTTGCGACCGCTTGTTCGATTGATGTTGTAGCCGTTGGTCGCCCGAAAAATTCGAGACTGATTCTGGCAAGGTCCCCTGCCAGTTTTACCTGGGAGTCTGAATTGATTGACTTGGGACGTTCGTCCCTGCCGCCGTCTAGTGACTGCTTTCATGTGCTCCCCCAGACGATAGTTTTTGTTTCGATTGGGAGTCCTTAAAATCAGCGTCTGGGCCCATGTTGCAGTCGAGATTCGAACACCGGCGTTTTGCCTTCTTTCCGCCTCTGGAGGCTTTTCGGCTTTTCGGGATTGTAGGATACCTCGGGAGACGCCCCTCTCTTTGGGAACTCCTCGCAGATCCAAGCGCGCCTGCGGCCAAAAGAGGTGGGTTGTTCAACGACGACGGTTCCCCACGGCAAGACTTCAAGCCCAGGTCAGGGGAGACATATCAATGGTCCCCCTGTGGTGAGCACGATCCAAAACGTGATGGCGAGGCATGAGGTATACACCACATCTCCTTCCACCGATTGGACCAGACCACAGCGCTTGACTGAACAGCGCGCCAGCGCTCGGCCCCCTCGGTCTCGCAGTAAGTGCAGGGGCAACACTGCAGGTGCAGGGGCGCTCCCCGCCCCCCCGGGGCTGCCACCAGGGAGCGCCACCGTCGCCGCCCGCCAGCCTTTCTCATCCTTTCTCCCCCCCCCCCCCGTTCGGGCGGTTCGTCGTGGGGGGGTCGATCACCGGGGGGGGATAGACGGGGGGGGCGATCAATGGGGGGGATCGAGGGTTGCAGGACGGGGCCCTAAAGTGGCCCTGAAACCCTTCTGGGGCCCTAAAGGAGCTCCCAAAGTGGCCCTGAAGTGGCCCTGAGGTGGCCCTAAAGTGGCCCTAAAGGCGCACGAAACATTCACCCTTCTTCACCCCCCGTCCCTGACTTCGGGTCCGCCGTACTCTGGTCGACTTTCAGTTTGTCAATTCGTGTCGGAAGTGCACCCGAAAAGATGCGAACAATATTCCGCCTCAAATAAGTATGGCGGAGGTTTCCGTACATCCGCGGCGCAAACAGCGACGGCAAAGCGAAGCGGAAAAATGGGCACCCAAGGATCCTGAAAAGCGGAGTGGGAATCCCCGCTTTCTGACGAAGTCGCCCAACGCACGGCGGATCTGAAATCGGGGGCTTGCTGCCCCCCATGATCGGCGGCGAGCGAGGGGTAGACATGAGGAGGAAAAGGCCTTTTCACAGGGCGGCGGGGTTTCTCAGAAGCCCCCGCGCCTCCTGCGGAGTGCCCCCCGCCTCCTGGGAAGGCTCAGGACAAGCTCCTGGGCAGGCCGGGGCGGGGACTCCCGAGCCTTTGAGAAGGCCTTCTCCTTCGCGCGCCGCCGACATGCAGCAATGCCCTGCCCGCTCCCCGCGCCCACCCTCCGGACCGCAGCCGCCAGCGCCCCGGGCCCCGAGCGCCGCCGCGCCCCCGCCCTCCCGGCGCCATGCCGGCGCGCGCGGCCGGCGAGGAACGCGGCGCACCCGGCGGCGCCGCCGCGGCGCTGGTCGGCTACGTCGAGCGCATGCTGCCGCACGCGCTGAGGCCCTGAGCGGGCGGGGCTGTGCACAAAGAACCGCCGCCAGGAGGAGCGACTTTCGGAGACCTCGACGGGCGGTGGATGTGGATGTGCTCGGGCCCGCTGGGGCCCAGGCGAGTGTCCGTGCCCACCGCCCGCCTGGGGTCCCACGACGTCGGTTCCACAGGCGGTGGATAGAATCTCGATTTAATCCTGGCTCGATCTGGCTCGGCCTATGGCGTGTCGCTGCCTCTCCAGAGAAAACGGAGCGCCACCTTGTATAGTTGGCGTTTCGCGCATGGCACGGCCAGACGGCGGGGGATACATGGATGTGTGGATCCCCGCCTCGCGCTGAGATCCGGGAGTTGCAGTCTGTTCCCGCCGGGCGTGGTCGCCCGGTGTCGGGCGCCCGGGCCCGCACAGATCGATATCCTGATCGTGGGCTTGTTTTCCACCACCACCACCAGAAGCTGGAGGGGGGAAGGACGTGGAGGAGGAGGAGGAGGAGGAGGAGGAGGAGGAGGAGGAGGGGGAGGGGGAGGGGGAGGAGGAGGAGGAGGAGGAGGAGGAGGAGAAGGAGGAGGACCCTTTCCCCCTCCGACTTATGCTGGTGGTGGTGGAGGAAAACAAAGCCACCACCTGAGGGGGCTGGGACTGTCTTGATCTCCTTTTCAGGGGTATGCTCAAAGTGCGCTCGCCCTCGCACCGTCGGCTGTTCTTGGCCGGCCCGGTGCACCCGTCGATCTACATGTGCTATCCCGGGCGTTGTTGAATTGGTGCGTTTGTGTATTTGTTGTTCATTTATCTGCCAGACGTTGCAATTCCTTCGCAACGTCGGACCATTCGTGGTCAAAAAGGGGGAGGGATGCTGTTACCGCCGCTCGTGCGGGAGGGCCCTCCGTCGCCACGGCGGCGATGTCCTCGAGATTCTGGTCCGACTACATCCTGGGAGAGGGGGGAGGAGCAGCAGCGGTGCTTTGTTGTCGGGTGCTGCCAGGGGTGCCCCGGGCCCAAGGCGCCCCCAGGATCCCCAAGGATGCCCCCACAGTCTCCAGAGCACCCCTCACGAGGCGATGCCAAGAGCTCCAAAATTGAGCGAAAAGCTGGGGACACCTTGAGCCAGGGGCACCTGTAGCATCCCCCGATGCTGTCCCTTCACAGGATAGACCGGGCCCTGGCAGGCGGCACGGTCGAGCGGTACGTCTGCCCGCTGCACGAGGTTCGCGGGCGAAAAACGTATCCGTATCCGCGGCTTCGCGGGCCGGGTCCCTGGGCCGCGACCCCGCGGATGCGGGGCGTTCTCTCGCGGATGCCCCGCGCGGAACGTATTTGTGCGACCGCGTATCCGGGATCGCGCCCCAGAGTCCAGACCGCGAGGGCGCGGATACTGATACGTTCGCTGCTCGTCAGAGGTGGACATGTTGCCGTCGTCGTCGTCGTCGTCACCGTCATGCCTCCGTGCCTCCCTACCTTCAAGTCGGGCGTGTCCCTCTACAGGAGGAATCGAAACCAATTGCCCTAGCCAGCCCAACCAGCCAACCCAACCAACCAGCCACCTAAGCAACTCAACCGGCTCAACCAGCCCAACCAGCCACCCCGCAACCCCAGCCAACCCGCCACCCCGCCAACCCGCCCACCCCCGCCGTCTGCCCTCCGTCACCGTCGAGAGGGGGGGGAAGTGTTTCTTACAAGCGAAAACCACAAAAATCACCCTCCCGGGGTCCGGCGGGACAGCGGGGGGAGGGGAAATCGCGCCGTACTACGCGGGAGCGGGATTCGCGCCCGAGGTGCCCAAAGACGATTTGGGGCCTCAAATGCGACACTGTCGTCACTTGATTTCCTTTCACCGCGCCCCCCTTCTCAACGGAAAGGCTCCCATCCGTAAAACTGTTGTCATTTTTCAGCCCCCGCGAGAGGCTTCTTAGAGGCCCCCAGAGGCTCCAGGAGGGCCCATGGCGGCCTCGGGAGTGCCTAGGAGACATCCGGAGGGCCCCAGGAGGACCCACTCTGCACCGCGCCCCCCTTCTCAACGGAAAGGCCCCCATGCGTGAAATTGTTTTCATCATTCCGCCCCCGCGAGAGAGTTCTTAGAGGGCCCACGGAGGCTCCAGGAGGGCCCATGGCGGCCCAGGGAGAGCCCACGAGATCTCAAGAGCCCCCCCGAGGACCCACTTTGAATTACACTCAGGGAGCTCCAGAGGGCCCAGGAGGCTCCAAGAGTCCCCAAGAGGCCCCGAAGACCCCAAACAGGCCACAGGACCCCCAGCACGCTCTAGGAGAGCCACGGCGACACCAAGAGGCTCCAGGACGGGCGTCATTCCCTCTCCTCCTGCTGCTCGTCGTCGTCATCCTTGTCCTCCTCCGTCCTGCTTCAAATCCTTCCTCCCCCTCTTCCTCCTCCTTCTCCTCCTCTTTCTCCTCTTCCTCCGCCACCTCCTCTTCCTCCTCTTCCTCCTCCTACCTCATCCGTAGCCTCGATGGCTCCGATAGCGCCGTGCGCGAGATCCGCCGCCTCCCCATCCGTCCTCCTCCCTCCTCCCTCCTCCTTCCCTCCTCCCTCCTCCCTCCTCCCCTCTCTCGGGAGCGTCACAAAGAGGCCCTCCGAGGATAATTTCACGACAACAAGGGCGCCGACCCGATGAACAGACACCACGTCGGGGCTCTGGGAACGGAGTCGAAAACGAAACCTCGAATAACTTAGTCTTCGATGTTCGGAGCATTTTTCTGACCACCTGCGAGCCTTGTGGCAACTTCCGAGAGCCTCAGGGGTGGACGTCTGGCGCAAGAACACGAGTGGAGGAGGAGACAACACGACGCTTGGTTTCTACCCCCGTGAGGGGCGTTACAAGGTACTAAAAATTAGCCTGGCGAAGGACCCAACCATATGCAGTTGTGAATGCCGCAATTGTGCTGGGTGGTGGCGGACGCATGCGGGCGGTGCCACTGGGACCTTCGGTGGAGCTCCCTATGGGGCCACGAAGCGCTGTATTGGGTGGGCGAGACGCGGTCAGCAAGGGCTGCGCTGCGTGGTGGCGGACGCATGCGAGCGGTGCCACTGGGACCTTCGGTGGAGCTCCCTATGGGGCCACGAAACGCTGTACTGGGTGGGTGAAACGCAGGCAGGGAGCAAGAGCTGCGCAGGGTGGTGGCGGACGCATGCGGGCGGTGCCGCTGGGACCTTTGGTGGAACTCCCTATAGGGCTACGAAGCGCTGTTCTGGGTGGGTGAAGCGCAGGGAACAAGGGCTGTGCTGGCTGGTGGCGGACGCATGCGGGCAGTGCCACTGGGACCTTTGGTGGAGCCCCCTATGGGGCCACGAAACGTGCGAGGGGTGTGCCAGAATGGGGGGTGGAACCGCATGCGGGCGCAGCCACTGGGGCCTTCGGTGGAGCTCCCTATGGGGCCACGAATCGTGCGAGGGGTGTGCCAGGATGGGGGGTGGAACCGCATGCGGGCGCAGCCACTGGGGCCTTCGGTGGAGCTCCCTATGGGGCCACGAAACGTGTGAGGGGTGTGCCAGAATGCGGGTGGAACCGCATGCGAGCGCAGCCACTGGGGCCTTCGGTGGAGCTCCCTATGGGGCCACGAAACGTGTGAGGGGTGTGCCAGAATGGGGGTGGAACCGCATGCGAGCGCAGTCACTGGGGCCTTCGGTGGAGCTCCCTATGGGGCCACGAAACGTGTGAGGG
>CAUYUJ010020175.1:29380-69380 GCA_963575745.1 Prorocentrum cordatum
CTACCTTTACTACTGCTACTGGTACTACTACTATTAGTAGTACTACTACTACTGCGACTACTACTACTACTGCTACTATTATGGCTACTAGTATCACTACTGCTACGATTACGGCGACTACGACTACTATTACCACTACTACTACTACTACTACTACTACTACTACTATTGCTACTACTGCTGCTACTACTACTACTACTGCTACTTCTACGATTACTAGCACTACTACTACTACGACTGCTACTACTACTACTACTACTACTACTATTACTACTACTACTACTGCTACCACTATTGCTACTACTACTACTACTACTACGGCTACTTCTGTCACATCTATTACTATAGCTTTTACCACTACGACGGTTACTACCTACGACTCCCACGACCTACTACGAGTACTACTACTACGACTGCGACAACTATTAGTGTAACTACTACTGGTACTGCCACTACGACTACTACTACTACTACTACTACTACTACTACTACTACTACTACGACTACTACTACTACTACTAAAAACTATTGCTACTGCTACTACTACTACTACTACTACTATTGCTTTTACGATTACTACTACTACTATTACTACTACGACTACTACTGCTACTACTACCACTACGACGGTTACTACTACGACTACCACGGCTACGACTGCTACTGCGACTATTCTTATCACTACTACGACTACGACTACGACTACTACTACTACTACTACTACTACTACTGCTACTACTACTACTACGACTACTACTGCTACTACTACTACTACTACTACTACTACTACTACTACTACTACTACTGCTACTACTACTACCACTACTACAGTACTACTACTATTACTACTGTTGCTACTACGACTACGACTACCACCACCACTTCTATACTAGTACTACTGCTACTACGATTGCCATCACGGCAACTACCGCTACTACTACTACTACTGCTACTACCACTGCCATTGTTATTACTAGGAATACGACTACGACTACTAGTTCTGCTATTGTTACTATTACTACGACCACGACTATTACTACTACAACTATTACTACTACTACTTGTATTACGACGGCGACTACTTCTATTATTATTTCTACTGCTACGACTACTACGGCTACTACTACGATTGTTATTACTATTACTACTACTACTGATACTACTACTACTACTACTACTACTACTACTGCTACTACGAGCATTTCCACCACTACGTCTACTACTTCTACTACTACTACTACTACCACTACTACTACCACTACCACTACATTATTTCTTCTGTCACTACCACCATTGGTTTTATAACTACGACTACTACGACGACGACTACTATCACCACTTCTACTACTACGGCTACGTCCACTACTACTACTACTACTACTACTACTACCACCACCACCACCACTACTACTTTCACTACTACTATTAGTATTACTGCTACGACTACTACCACTGCCGACTACTACTACTGCTACCACCACTACTACTACTGCTACTACTACTTCTACTGCTACTACTACTACTACTACTATTACTCTTACTCTTACTACTAGGACTACTACTACTACCACTACCACCACTACTACTACTACTACTACTACTACTACTACTACTACTACTACTACTACTGCTACTACTGCTACAACTACTACTACTACTACTACTACTACTACTATTACTTCTACCATCACTTCTACCACCACTACTACCTACTACTACTACTACTACTACTACTACTACTACTACTACTATTACTTCCATCACCACTTCTACCACCACTACTACTATTACTACTACTACCACTACGCCTACTACTACTACTACTACTACTACTACTACTACTACCACTACTACTACTACTACTACTACTACTACTACTACTACTATTGCTACTACTGCTACTACTACGACGGCGACGACGACGAGGACGACGACGACGACGACGACTACTACTACTCTGGTTACTGCTACTATTACTGCTACTATTAGGGCGATTGCTACTACTATTATTATTTGTGCTACTACTACTACTACTACTACTACTACTTCTACTACTACTACTACTACTACTACTACTACTACTACTGCTACTACGACTACGACTAAGACTACGACTACTACTACTACTACTACTACTACTACTACTACTACTACTACTACTACTATTACTACTACTACTACTACTACTACTACTACTACTACTACTACTACTACTACTACTACTACTACTAATTCTACTTCTACTACTACTAGAGGGTCTCGTGCACCACATCACCACGGCTCAACCACCTTGGGAAGAGCGTCCTTGTGGCTGCCTCATTGCCAGTATGTAGCGGGCACCACTTCTGGGTGAAAGGGTGGGTGACGTGCATGCAGCGGCAGGCGCTTATCCGAGGGCAGCTGGTCCCTACGGCCCAAAGTGAAGCGCCAGCGGCGGTGCAGCAGCACACGGGGCGACCCCAGTACCGCCATCGAGGCCATCTAGCGCAGGAAGGCGCGAGAGGAGGCCAGGATGGCAAGCCAAAATGGCTAGGCGCCCAGCGGCGTCGCGGCAGCACACGGGGCGACCCCAGCACCGCCAGCGAGGCTCACGAGCGCAAGTGGGCGTGAGATGAGGCCAAGATGGCAAGCCAATTGGCAGGCCAGGGTGGCTAGGTGCACAGAAGACCGCACGCAGAGCGGAGGCTAAAGCAACAGGCGATGCGGCGCGAGGGGGGTACCACTGTGGGCACGCCGCGCTCGCGGGTAAGGCGGCGTTGCTGCAGCTGGGGCGTAAGCAGACCTACAGGTTCAGCGCCTCTGAGAGTGGCAGGCACGAGACCTTGGCATGGACTCACGTAGCCTCCCCGAGGGCATAGAAGTATCCGATGCTGTGGGCCTGCTGGGTTTCATCATTCAGGCGGGCTGGCCTGCTCCCTGCGCAATGGCTGCAGAGACCTGCGACGGCAGCGCTTGCACTTCTCCCCCGAGGTCGCCACTGCCGCCCGCCTGCCCTGAGGGCCCAAAGATCTGGCGCTCGAGATCTTCGCCGAGGGCCACGTTCAGGGCTGCAACATTGGGGATCTGCTGCAGGAGCGGGTCCGTCGGCGGCGGCGGGTCCGTCGGCGGCGGCGGCACCACAGGGGGCGCCGTCAGCGGCGGCGGCGGCGGGGCCATGATGGCCGCTGGCGGGGCCCCGACAGGCGGTGGTGGCGGGTCCTGGCTGCCGCGGGCCCCATCCGCTGGAGGGGCGCTGGCGGTGCGGACGGGGGTGGCGCGCGGGGCGACCCTTGTGCCACCCCCGCCGCCCGTGAGGCTGCCCTCCCGCAGGTTGTGGCGGCGCTCGTAGAGCGCCAGCTCCCTGTGCGCCATCTCCAGGCGTTCCCTCTTGGCCTTATTCTGCGTCTTCATGCTGTAGCCCGCCCACTCTGGGTCGTTCAGTCCCCAGGCGACCTGCGCGCACAGGCGGGTCCACTTGAACTCGGTCAGGCTCTCCCAGGAGAGCCCCGTCCGTTAACGCATGGTGGCCCTCCCACTGCGGCTGGTGTGGAGCGTAGCGCTTGAAGACGATGCCCACTGCCAGCGGCTCGACCTTGGGCAGGTACTGCAGGAGGTCCACAGCGCTGAACACTGGCATCTCCTCCTTCTTGAGCTTGTCGTAGCGCAGCAGGGCCTTCAAGTCGCGGATGTCCTCCTCGGGGTGTTCCGCGTGCATGTAGTACGCACGTGGCGGGTTCAGCTCCTCCTCTATCAACTCGATGCAGACGCCGTAGGAGGTCGAGTAGCGCGCACCACAGTGGCAGCACCAGCGCTGGCCCGTCTCCCCCGCCGCCTCCTGCGCGCAGGTGAGCAGCTGCGTCCAGCGATCCGATCGGATCACCGAGCAGCATCCCCTGGGGTTGTCCCAGGTCTTGTTGGCCGAGCACTTGTAGTACATGTTGAACGTGAAGCCCTTGCCACGGTAGAACTGGTCCGTGTAGTCGCCCATGCGTCGGTAGGCCTCCTGCGCCGCGGTGTTGCCCTGGCACTCCTCCTTCCAGGCACGTTTGTGTCCCAGGTGTGCGTCCGCGACCCCCGAGGCTTCCAGGAGGCCCTCCTTCAGTCTTCCCACATCATCCTCTGCCTCCTCATTCAGCGCGTCGAGCCACTTCTGGACCCCGCCCTGCGCCTCTGCGCCCCTCACCATGTCTTCCTTCTTCTCCAGGATAGGCCCCAGGCCTCCCAGCATGTGGGCGCGCATGGTCTCGAATTTGAGGACGCCGTAGGCCCGCGCCATACGCTTCAGCGATTTCTTGGAGAGGCCGAGCCGCAGCAGGAGCTCGATGTCCGTGACCTCCTCCACGGTCTTGACGTCGGTCAGCTGGTGCTCCTGGTCCTCAGCATCGTTGTCGGGTTTGGGGTCGCTCTCCTCGCCACGGGGAGGTCCATCCTCGAGGGGTGGGGGTGGCGCACGGGGCGGCCCCGGCAGCGCCCCCACCTCCATCGCCATCGGACGACCGACCTCCTCCGCCACCGTTTCCGTGGCTGGGGGGGCGCCCGTGCTCTCGGGATCGATGCCCACCCCTACGCCCTCCGTTGACCTCCGCAGGGCAAGCAAGCCTTCCTCGGAGAGCGCGAATCCCACCAGCACGTCCATGCCCTCCTTGATGTGGTCGAAGCTCGCACGGAACTTCGCCACTCGCTTGGCGGCGTGGTCGATGGAGCCTGCACCCTTGTTCAGGCGCGCTGCGCGCGTCACGGCCTCCTGCTCGGTGATGTTCTGCGTCGTCGCCACGCAGCGCGAGCACGTGTACAGCTTGTATTGTCCCTGTGTGCCCCTCCGCAGCGCGGGGTATTTCTGGTTGCGCTCTGAAGCCTCAGCGTAGCGGCGCATCTCCCCACAACTGAGCTCGTCCACGTACTCCACCATCATGATCTTCCAGTCGTCCAGCTCTGTGCACACCCGACACCAGCCCAGGCGCTGCGGCGGGGCCCAGTACGCACCCATGCAGTGGACGTAGCCCGCCTCGGCGTAGTCCTCCTCCGCCATCATCTCGGCGCCCTCGAGCGCGGCAGGTGTGTCGCCGCTCGGCGGGGGGGCCTGGCCGTAGACGGCCTTGTTGCTGCGCCGGCGGTGGCGTTTGCCTCCATGACCGCTGAGGGCACCCGTGGTCGCTGCACTCGGGGCCTCACTGGCGGTCTCATCGTCCACGGAGCGGCCGCCGGCGGCGTCGCTGCGCGCACCTCGGCCGCCGCGGCCGCCCACGGCCTGTTCCCGCAGCTGGAGGTTGTGGAGCGCGAGGGTGATCGCGTCCAACCCACGGCGCTGCTCCGTGGTGAAGTTGGCGTAGGTGGCTGCCGCTGCCAGGGCGGCCCTCGTCACTGGCACCACCGCCGACGTGGGCATCGCTGAGGCCTCAGCAGGCGCCTCGGCCGTCGCCGTGGGGCCTCCGTCCGAGGCGCCATCGGAGGCGGCGGCGCTGGGGGCGGCCCCCGCGCCGCCGCCTCCTTCGGCGTCCTCGGCAGGCGTCACTGATCCCGTGGGCAGTGTCGGCGCCGTCCGAAAGGTCGCCGCCTCAGACATCATGTCGAACCCCTCGTCTTCGCTCTCCGATGCGCTCACCTGCTGGCCAGGGCGCTGCACAGGCCCCGCTTTGGAAGCGGGCGCGTCGGCCGCGGTAGCACCGCTGGCCTTCGCGCGCGCCTCAGCCTTCGCCTTAGCCTTCGCCGCCAAAGCCTCGCGAAGAGGCGCCGCATCGTGACTGGGCGGGTCGGCGTGCGTCTTAGCAGGCCACGGCATCGGCGCGGGCTTCGAGAACTTGGGCGCCATCGCTTGGTCGGAAGGATGGCACGGGAGATGCAGCTCGAGAGATTGTGCGAGACAAGATCTCACGAGCCAAACAGCTGCCGAGGAAGAGAGGGGAGGGGGAGAGGCTGTACACCGAACCAAAATGGGGCGGCCGACTGCCAAGGCGGGGCAAAGGTAAAGCATGAAGACTAAAGGCTGAAACCAACGGCTCCAGGTGCGAGGGAACCGATCCTTGCGCAGGCGGAAAACGGCCTGACCCCCGTTCGGGACCCTGGGCGGGCAGGAGAGGGGAAAGGGGGGCGAGGAAACCACGTCGCGGGCGGGCGACAAAGCGGACGGCGGGCCGCCGACGGTCCCAGGACCCGCGGGGCGACCCCGATCTTGAACGCCTCTTGACGCCTCTTTAACCAGTGGTTTCGAGCAGGTGCAGCTGGCGGCATGAAGGCTCAGCACGGGTGAGTTGAGAGGGCAGCCCAAGACAGAGACTAAGAGCACAACAAATATGGCATGGCGGGAGCACGACGCGCACAAGGCAGGGTGGTTGCACAACGCGGCGTGCAGGACAGACATGACAAAGCAAGAGCGCATCATGCACACTACAAGGGAACAGAACAGTACCGTGCACACTGCTGATATGACCAGCTTTTCACGACTGATCAGGGCAGCAGGAAGGCGAGGAGGAAGGGGAGGGTCAGGGGGCACACGCAAATGGGAGGGAGCCACACCTAGTCAAGACCGGACGCTCGGGGCGGCCCCGGCATCCAGCCCGACTACGTCCTCCGTCGCCAGGGCGACCTGCTCAGCGATTTGGCCCTGCAGGGCGTTGGCCACTGCCGAGCGCAGGGATGAGCGTGCCGCGGGCCGTTCGGCCTCGGGCAATTCCCCCACGGCACGGCGCAGCCACGTCTCAGCCTCTGCACCCCAGCGGCCGTTGACATCGAGAACAAAGGGCACCAGGCCAGAAAATGGGTACCTACGGTGCTTCACTTTCTCTCTGCGCTGCAGGGATGCCTGATGCGGCCGCCCCGTCTGGGCCACGGCCACCTCGTCCACCAAGCTGATGTCGAGACAAACTCGGCCATGGATACCTCGATGGTAAACGACGTCCAATGTGGCCGCGCCCTGTTCTTCCGTGTGCCACTCTGGGATGACCTGCTCCACTAGGGCGCGGTGGCCCACCCCGCGCAACCAGAGCGCCACGGCATCTCGGATGGCGTTGTGGCGGCGCATCGGGCCACCTCCCCTAGGACAGTTGAGCGCATGAACGCCACGGGCGTCCACCGTGCGGCCACGCGCCTGGCCGACCTGCGCCATCGCGCGAGTGGGCGCTGCCGGTCGGTTCTGGCACGTGCACTCGGACTGCAGCAGCGGCAGGTGCATGCGCCTCTTGGCCGCAATGCAGAGCGCGTGGTCGGCGAGGGGCGAAACCCCCTCGAAGTTATCCAACCAGGCGCCCGCTGAGCTGCCCGAGGCACTATGCACCGCCGCCGCCGCCGTCACCGGCAGCGCGGCCAAGAACGTCTTGGCGGCGTGGTCCCGTACGTGCTGGGTGTACGTCTTCTGGTCCTTGCCCTTCCGCCCTTCCAGAAGGCCCTGCCAGCGGTCACTCTGGGGGCGACGGCCTCCTGCCAGCCGTCCCTGCTCCTCATCCGCTGCCGAGAGGGCACGGCCTAGGCCCGGCCACCGCCGAAAGAAGCCGATCGTTGTCGTCTCTCGGAGCTCCTGGGCAGCCGCGTGGATCCCGGCTCCCCAGGGCGCCAGGAGGGCAGCGGGACCGCGCTGTTCGGCGCTGCCACAACAGCCCAGACCTCCGTCGCTGACCTTCATGAAGATCTGCTCACGGGGGGCGGCCGTGACCCCCAAAAGGGCGTTGACGAAGGCGACCACTCCGTCATCCACCCTGCGGCCCCACGCCGTCGTGAGTGGGAGCGCCCGCTGGATGTGGACGCAGGCGCCCCTCGACCAAATCCGCATCAACTGGAAGGCGTCAAAGGCCGACAGCCCATGCGTGCGGAGCGTCAGGAGCTCTCGGAAGTAGCGGTCCTGCTTCTGGAGGAAGGCCTCGCCGCAGGGGAGTGGCGCGGCGGCACCCGGGGCGGCCCCGGCACCGCCAGCCGGCGCGAGGCCACCCTCGTCGAGGTCCTCCGGGACGGCAAAGTCCGTGAGCGGGACGCCCCTCCAGTCGGCGTCCACGTCGTGGTTTGTGTAGGCCAGGGTAGACCCCGCCGCCTTGAGCTTCTGGACGCGGTACTGGGCGTACTCCGCAAACTCCGGCGGCAGGACAGCGTGGGGATCTGGGGACCAGATCTGGGTATTGGACATCTTCAGCTTCATCCCGTGGGCTTCGATGCGGGCTCGCCAGGCATCCAAGCCGCGGAACACAGCGGCCGCGGTGCCCACGAAGTACGCGTCATCCAAGAAGGCCAGGCAATCCCCTTCAGTGTCCACCGCACGCACGGCCTTGCGACCGATGCTGAGAACATCCGCGGTGCCGACCGCGTAAAAGCCTGGACTTATCGGGCAGCCCTGGTCGAGGCCACGGACCTGGTCGACCAGCTGGGCAGGTTGGGACCCACCCCCCGCCGCATGGCGTGTGCGAGCAGGGAGCCAGGCCTCCGCCAGCGGCGCCAGAGCGGGCACCTTGGTGCGCACGGCCTCCTCCACAAGGTCGCGGGGGATGTTGCTGAACGCATCCCCGAGGTCCACCGCCACCACCCACTTGCCTGGGCTCGAGTTGGCCATCGTGCATAGACGTCGATGGAGGGCACCGCATCCGTCCTTGGCAAGGCCAAACTGTTGGTCCCCCACCGCCGCCCGCATGTCTTTGTGGTGGACCTTGGCAGCGCTGCGGCCCACCATACGGCGGGTGACATTCCCACAGCCCAGGACTCGCACGTCCCCAGGGGTTGCCTTGGGGATGCCTGTGAGGCGCGCCGCCGTCAGGGCGGCTAGAGCCTCGGGAGGAAGGTCGCCGATGGCCAGGCACGCCAGCGTGTTGGCCACCGCCTCCGCCCCATCCTCGTCGTACTTGAGCGGGGCCCAGTGCTCGTAGCGTCCTCCCCCAGGCCCCGCCCCGCCGCGGCGGGGCAAGCGGCCAAACTGACGCTTGAGGTGGTTGGCCACACGGCGGTGGAGCTCTGCCGCACCGTCGAGCTCGTGAGGGGGCGTGGCTGGCGGCATCGCCACATCGGCTCCCGCCACTGTGGGCCCCCCCCCCGGCCCATGCGGGGCGGCCCCAGTGCCAGGGGGAGGGCCCCATTCGCCTGGGCGAGGCGCCGCAGGCTGCTGGGTGGTGCTGAACTTCCTCACCACCGCCGCTGCATCCGCCATGTCACCCTGGGGCCACACTGCCGCTGCCGCCCGAGACATCTCGCCAGCTCGTGCAAGCTCGGTGACACGGCGAAAGCGGGCCGCGACGTGATCCTCGCGGCCCTTCGTGGTGACCGCGGTGCGCGTCTGGTCCTCCATGGAGAGCCAGACGACATCCCATTGGCCGTCCTGAATCCATTGCAAACGCTCCTGGAGACGCTCACGCCGTGTCGTCGGAGTCGGGGTCGCATTTTCGCTGAACAGCAACCCATCCAAGGATAAGAACACCTTCCACAGCCGCGTCAACGTGCGCGACGCCTGATCATCGTTGCCCTGGCGGGCCTGCTCGATCGCCAAGCACAGCCGCACCTTCACGTGGCTGACGGCGGCAGCCATGCTGTCGGGGATCATGGCCGTGGTGGGCGCGCCCTGCAGCAGGATGCGGTCCCACCCGATGGCATCCCACCAATCCAGATTGACAAAGCCAACCTCGTGGTACGCGTCCTCGTCCGTCACCTGATCGTCCAGGTAGTCGTCGTAGACGCCTGCTTCAAGCCCCCCGTCATCGTCCCGCATCCGCAGGGGCGTCGAGTGGCGGCTGCAAGATGTCCGCCGTGGACGGTGCCGCTGCCTCGGCTGCCCAAGGGGGGTCCCTCGTGAGCCTGGGCCATACGCCCCTGGCGCGGCGGCGGCAGGGAGCCTCGGGGCGGCCCCAGTGCTCCCTGCCGCGCCATCTCCCTGGGAGGGAGGAGTGGGTGCCTGGCCTTCAACCGTTTCCAGCAGGGGCAAGATGGGACCACCTCGGGCCTCCAGGGCTGCCGTGAGGCGTTCCCTGTCACCCTCGGGGAGCTGCGTGAAGCCCACCATCGCCGTCGCTGGTGGTAGGGGGCCATCGACGCAGGCCATGTGGAACCACTTCTTGCCCGCGTGTGCCTGGAGCCCACGGGGCGCGTCACGGCGCCTGCCACGCGCCATTCGCCCGCCTCGAAGCCTCCCATGCAGCGGGTGCAGTGGGCCTTCTTGCCGCGAGCCGCCTGGGCGCTGACGCACCAGCGAGTGATCCGTCCTCCCGTCATGCGGCGCCGCCGCTGTGCCGGTTGGCCCTCGCTGTCCCGCATGTGGACGTCGATGCTGCCGTCCACTGGGATGTCTACAGCGTTCGCGTCGGTTGATGCGCGTGCAGCAGCGGAGGCGCACGGGGCGGCCCCGGCACCTCCGCTGCCTACTGCGGCTGCCAGCGCACCGCCTTCACCTCGGGCCGCCGCGGCGTTACTCCCAGCCACTCGAGCCCCTGCACCTGCGTCCGCGGCGCCGCCAGCGGCCGCCGCCATCCCAGGACGTCCCTTCAGGGCAAGGAAGAGTGTGCGTAACGGTAAGGGCGCGAGAAAAGAAAGGGTGGCTGCCACCCGCGGTTTGAGGGCAGCAGTAGCCCCCCCGCCCACAGGCTCCCCAGAGCCTTGGGGGGGACTACTACTACAACTACTACTACTACTACTACTACTACTACTACTACTACCACTACTACTACTACTACTACTACTACTACTGCTACTACTACTACTACTACTACTACTACTATTACTACTACTACTACTACTACTACTACTACTACTACTACTACTACTACTACTACTACTACTACTACTACCACTACTACTACGGCTGCGACTGCGAGCAGTACAGCTGCTACTACGACCACTACGATTCGGATCACTAATTATTATTCTTACCTCAGTACTACTCCAGCCACGATTCGCAGCGCTACTGCTACAACCCTTACCACTACGGCCGTTTGGCGATTGGTCAGATCGCAACCGCTTGCTTAGATTTCAATCGGGAGGCTTAAGGCAATCGAGATGCTTAAGGGGACTCACTGCGTCCAGAAGCTCTCTTATATTTATCCCTTAATCGAAAGGAACCTTGTTGAAGCGTCCCAAAAACGTCGCAACCACTTCAGACCGATCGCAACTGGTCGCAATCGGTCCGAAGTGGTTCCCGAACGGTCCGAAGTGGTTGCGATCGGTCGTTTTCGCAGGGGTGCCACCCTCGAGTGATCTTATGGCTTGGGGTGTTTTGGCCAGCGGAGGGTCTCATGTGTTTGAAGGTTTTTTGGTCCCAGGTCCGACCGTACTGCTCCCCCCCCGCGGAGCAGAGCCCGAGAGGAACAGCTCGCAGCGTTTCGACGGCTGCACGAGGCCCGCGGCGAGAGCGGGTCGGTGCTGCACCAGCGCCGCGACATCTTGAGGCTCATGGGCCTGCCGTACAGCGCTCCGTTGTACCGAGACCTCCTCGTCGCCACCCGGTCCAAAGAGCGGCGCTTCCCGAGGCTCGCCAGGCGGAAAAAGGCAAGATCCCGCTCCCGCGGCTGCGTTTCCCCTCTCCTCCTCCTCCTCCTCCCTCCTCCTCCTCCTCCTCCTCCTCCTCCTCCTCCTCCTCCTCCTCCTCCTCCTCCCTCCTCCTTCTCCTCCTTCTCCTCCTCCTCCTCCTCCTCCTCCTCTCCTTCTCCTCCTCCTCCTCCTCCTCCTCCTCCTCCTCCTCCTCCTCCTCCTCCTCCTCCTCCTCCCTCTCTCCATCTCCTCCTCCTCCTCCTCCTCCTCCTCATCCTTCCCCCTCCTCCTCCTCCTCCTCCTCCTCGTCCTCCTCCTCCTCCTCCTCCTCCTCCTCCTCCTCCTCTCCTCCCCTCCTCCTCTCCCTCTTCTCCATCTCCTCCTCCTTCTCTCCTCCTCCTCATCCTTCTCCTCCTCCTCCTCCTCCTCGTCCTCCTCCTCCTCCTCCTCCCGCCTCCTCCTCCTCCTCCTCCTCCTCGTCCCCCTCGTCCTCCTCATCCTCCTCTGCCTCCTCCTCCTCGATAACTCGGTGATGCGGACGGTTCTCCTGATGAAAGGTGGCGCCCTCGACCCTTCCCGTCGATGAGCCGGCGGGATGGGAACAACATCCAAGATGTAACAAGAGAGATAAGCGAGAGAGACGGATACTGCAACCATGGAGGAGGGACGCAGAAGGGGAAGCTAAGCTGCGGCGCTGTGTGGGTGCGAAGGTGGACCGAGTGTGGGTCTCACCCTCCCCTGGGGGGAGGGAGAGGAACGCCCACCTCGGCCCACCTCTCCTTGAGGGTGGCCCGTCCCCCTGCCTGCCCGAGGTCGGGAGGCCAAAACGCGCGGGGGAGGGCGTGCGCGACGCGGCGGCGCGCAGCAGAAGTGGGCCGTGCGGGGGGGGGAGGGGGGGGGGGCAGAAAGGGGCGTGGGCGTTGAGATTGGCACAAGGCGCGGCGACAGCGGCTGTGCGAGGAGGAGGGCGGCCTCCAGGGGAATCTGCGCTTTCCTCTGGAGGCCTGTGCTGAGCACGGCTCTGGTCTTCCTTTCCCGTCTCAGGGGTGAGGGAGGGGCAGGTCAGGGTGGGCCTGGAGGTGCCTCAGACAGGGGCAGGGGAGGGTGAGGCTGGCGTTCAGGGAGCTGCAGCTAGGGAGGTGAAGGTTAGAAGGCGAAAGGCAAAGGGAGGGACGCTGCAAGAAGAAGGGGTGAGGGAGGGGCAGGTTAGGATTGGCTCGGATGTGCTTCAGAGGGGGCAGGGGAGGGTGGGGCTGGCGTTCAGGGGGTTGCGACCGGAGAGGTGAAGGTTAGAGGGCGAAAGGCGGGGGGAGGGGGGCTGCAAGAAGAAGGGGTGGGGGAGGGGCAGGTTAGGGTGGGGGGTGGGTTTGGAGGTGCCTCAGAAGGGGGCAGGGGAGGGCGAGGCTGTCGTTCAGGGAGCTCGTGGAGTGGAGGTTCGTGAGTCACCCGCAGGGCAGGAGATTGCGGCTGTGGAAGTAGGCGCGGTGCTGGGGTTGGGGCGCGCTGCCGTGTGCCGCCTCGTTGGGAGCTGCTGTGTGCCGCGCCGTGCGGCCGCTGGTGCTGCATCTGCCGCGGTGGCAGCGAGTGCGCAGTGAAGGCGTGGCGCAGCGGTGAGCTGCAGAAGGGTGGGAGCCGGCTGGGCAGTGAGTGGTCGTGCCGTCGTGGAGCAGGAGTGGGCAGAGGCGCGAGAGGGCTGCGCCCCGCAGCGGGCGGCTGCAGCTGCAGAGGTTGACGCTGGGAGAGGTGGCAGCGGGTGCCGGTGCCCCTCGCGGGGACGATGGCCCGTGCCACGGGTCCTGCGTCCCGCACGGGGCGGGGGATCGCAGGTGCCAGGCTCTGAGGTGGGGCCGTTGCCCCACAGGCGGCTGTTCCCGCGCCCGGTGTCCGCTGATGCCTGTTGGAGCTGCGGAGGGTGGAGGCAGCGTCGGTGGGTTGATCGGACTGGTACAGCGGAGGCCCATGCCAAGAAGCACCCAGCTTGCCTCCAGGGTGCCCAGGGTGTCTTGGGTTTCGATGGCTTTGCGACGGAAAGCGCGGCGCCCCCACACCAAAGCTCAATAGACGTCCTGGGATCTCAGGGTTGGGTTTCTTGTGGAAGGTTTCTTGTGGATAGGCTTCCACTGTATAATTGCCGTCGCCAGGGTTGCGTCGGGATGGGCGGGGGGTGTTGCGGAAGGTTTCTTGTGGACTGGCTTCCACTCTATGGTTGCCGTCGCCAGGGTTGCGTCGGGATGGGCGGGGGATGCTGCTGGGCATGCCGCGCAGCTCCTGTGCCGCCTGGAGGCCCGTCACCGTGTGAGCCAGGGCCTCGTCCTCGCCCCAGGCGTGGCGCTGCGGAGGGTCGGAGTCGCAGTGCACGTGGTGCTGCTGCTGATCGCTGGGTATTGCGCCCGGTGGGGGGCAGAATGTCCAGAGCCCCTCGCATCGTGAAAAGATCACTACGGGAGGTTTCTCGCGACTTTGGGTCTCGGGGGGGCCTTGCCAGCCCTCGGGGCCGTCAAAAAACGACTCATGAAAAACTGGTCCCAGGGAAAGGGTCCAGACCTCTGGGGGTCGACGCTGCGAAAAGATCACGACGTCGGGTGTCTGGGCAGGGCGCCGTCATGGTGCGGGTGTCCACAGCCCCTGGAGCTGCTGCTCGTCCGTTGCCGCGGAGCGTCGGGAGCCAGCAGACGTGCCAGGCTCGGAAGCCATGTTGGCGTCGATGCTGGAGTCGGTGCGGGCCTTTGTGAAGACAGAGACGCTGGCCCCGGTGGTGGAGACCGTGCCATCTTCGAGGATGGCGTTGATGTTGAGGCTGATGCTGGTGTCGGTGCTGGAGTCGATGCCGCCGTCAATGCTGGTGCCGATGTTGCAGTCCATGGTGTCTCCGATGCCATTGGCCATTGCTGGTGCCAGCGTCACTGCTGGCGTTGCTGCTGGGGGCAGTCGTGTCGGTGCTGACGCCAGCGCTTGCGCCGATACCTGGATCGATACTGGGGTCGACGCTGTCCTCGATGCTGGTGCGGATGCTGGCGCCAGTGCTGTAGGGAGCACTTTAGACGAAGCTGGCGTCGGTGTCGGTTTCGATGCTGACGTTGAAGCTGGCGTCGACGCTGTCCTCGATGCTGGTGCGGATGCTGGCGGCAGTGCTGAGTTCAGCACTTTGGACGGCGCCGGTGTCGGTTTCGATGCCGACGTTGAGACTGGCTTCGTTGCTGCTGTCGATGGTGTCTTCGCTGCTGAGGCCAGCGGTGGTGTCGATGCCGGCGTCGATGCGGGTTCCGGCGATTGGAGTCGATACGTATCGTCCTCGATGCGCGCGTCGATGCCGGAATCGATACCGTCCTCGATGCGCTCGTCGATGCCCGGGCCGCTGCCGGCGCCAGTGCGGGCGTCGATGCGGGCTCCCGTGCCGGCGTCGACGTGGGGCTCCGTGGGGCTGCCCGTGAGGCTGCGTGGGGCTGCCGCGGGGATGCCCGCGGGGCTGCCCGCGGGGCTGCCCGCGGGGCTCCCGCGGGGGGCTGCCCGCGGGAGACTCCCGCGGGGTTTCCCTGTGGGGCCTGGGTGCCGACGTCGGTCTGTTTAAGGGCGACGGGTCAAGCGCGGGCGGGGGGGCGTCGGAGGAAGACTCCTCCTCGTCCTCCTCCTCCTCCTTCTCCTCCTCCTGGTTCCTGGTGGCTGGGTCCTCCTCCTCCTTCTGCTCCTCCTCCTGCTCCTCCTCCTCTTCTCATTTTTCTGTTTATTCTTCCTCCTCCTCCTCCTCCTCCTCCTCCTCCTCCTGGTTCCAGGTTCCAGGTTTCTGGTGGCTGGGTCCTCTGGGGAGGGCATCGGACGGGGCGTCGGGGGAAACGTCGGGCATGACGTTAAGTCGGGCGCGTCCCTCTACAGTAAGAACATTCAAAAACAGTCAAAGAATGGTCTGGGGATTGCTTTTTGTTTTTTGGCTATCTGGGGATATGTTTGAGCATGTCTATTCTCTCGCCCAAAATCCGCCTGTAGGGGGACACGCCCGACCTGAATATGACGTCGTGCGGGTGGTCGTCGAACACGTACACCTGTCGTGGCCGCGGCGTCTGTCGATCGGCACGCAGGAGGCCTGGTTTCGGTGCTGTCGTGGGGGTCGATGCGGGGGTCGGTGCTGGCGTGGGTGCTGGGTCTGGTGCTGAGGTCCGTGCCGCCTTCGATGATGGCGTTGATACTGGGCTTGGTGCTGACGTTGATGGGGTCGGTACTGGGTGTCGATGCTGGGGCCAGTGCTGGCGTCGATGCTGACGCTGGTGATGGCGGCGGTACTGGAATCACTAATGCCGTCGGTGCTGGTGCCGTTGCTGGCGTCGTTGATGGCGTCGATGCTGACGTCGGTGATGGCGTCAGTGCTTGGCTCGGTGCTAGAGTCGGTGCCAGTGTCGATGCTGGCGTCGATGCTGAACCCGATGTTTTAGTCGATGGTGTCTCCGATGCTGGTACAGATGCGGTTGTTGGTACTGGCGGTGTGTGTTTCGAGGTTGACGCTTGCGTCGATGCGGGCGCCGATGATGTGGTGAGGGCTCGTTTCGATGCTGGGGTCGGTATTGGTGTCGATGCCGGCGTTGATGCGGGTTCCGTTGCTGGAGTCTATACTGTCTTCGATGCACGCATCGATGTTGGAGTCGATGCTGGCGTCGTTGCTGGCATCGATGCTGGGGTCGATGCTGACGTCGGTGCGAACGTCGATGCAGGCTCCCGTGCTGGAGTCGGTGCTGTCTTCGGTAATGGAGTCGACGCTGTCTTCGTGGCGTCGGTGAGGCGTAGGTGAAGGCGTCAGGAGGGGCGTCAGGTCGGGCGCCGTGCCAGTCGGTGACCTGGGCCGTGGTCTTACCCATTGGAATGCCTTTGCGGTAGTTGGTAGCTCTGGTGGCCGCCTCACTGCACGACGCCGTAACCCATGGAGCGCACGTGCGGGCCCAACACGACGTTACATGCGTGCATCTCGTCGAAGAGGCTGAAGGTGGCGTATAGGGGCCTTGTCGACTTTGTCCATTCCGCCCCATCGTCCTGACTTGTCGGTGCTGGCGCTGGCTCTGGTATTGGCGATGGCGTCAGTGCTGGCATTGGCGCTGGTGTCGGTGTTGGGTTCGGTGATGGTGTCGGCGCTGTCGTCGATGGTGGTTCCGGCGCTGTCGTCTCTGCTGGCGTCTGTGCAAGCGCTGTTGACGTCAGTGCTGGCGTCGATGCGGGCGTTCCTCCTCCTCCTCCTCCTCCTCCTCCTCCTCCTCCTCCTCCTGCTCCACGCCCCTCCTCTTTCGAGCTGGCCTCCGAGGCCTTCACGAAGTTTATCTCCTCCCATCTCCTCGACTGCTGCCCCCAAGACCATCTCCTCCGCAGCCTCAAGGTCCAGGGCGTCGCATTTGATGCAAAGATCCATTGCACGTCGATGGTGGATGCTGTGATTGTTGATGATTGTTGATGCTGCGTGCTAGAGTCGATACTGTGCTCGACGCGCGCGTCGATGCTGGAGGGAGTCGATGATCAGGCGTCGGCGCTTGCGTCGATGCTTGGTTCGCTGCTGGCGTCGGTGCGGACGTCGATTCAGACTGTGCTGGGGTCAATGCTGGCTGCAATTCTGGGGTCGGTGCTTGTATCGATGCTGGCGTTGCTGCTGGCTTCGATGCGGGGGTCGGTGCTGTCTTCGATGTTGTAGTAGATGCTGGCGCCGATGCTGTTGTCAATCCTGGTGTCGATGCTGACATTGATGCTTGGGGCAGTGCTGGTGTCGGTGCTGGCGTCGATGCTGGCACTGATGCTTGAATCGATGATGTCTTCGATGCTGGTGCGGATGCTGGCGCCAGTGCTGAGGTCAGCGCTGTAGTCGGTGATGGCGTCAGTGTGGGTTTCGATGTTGGCGTTAATGCTGGAGTCGGTGCTGACGTCGATGCTGTCGTGAGGGCAGGGGTCGATGCGGGCGTGGATGCCTGGCGTCTATCCTGGGTCGATGCTGGTGTTGGTGACGACGTAGATTCTGGCTTTTGTGAAGGGTCGATGCAATCTTCGATGCTGGCGCTGATGCTGGGGCTGATGCTGGCGTCGGTGCTAATTATGGCGTCGGTGCTAATTAGCGGCGATGTTGGGGGCGGTGCTGGTGTCGATGCTGACTTGGATGCTGAGGCATACCTTGTCTTCGATGCTGGCGTCGATGCTGGCGTCAGTACTGGCATCGATGCTGGAATCGGTGCTGGTGTCGATGCTGGCGCAAGTGGTGGCTCCAGTGCTGGAGTCGATTTTAACTTCGATGCTAGGGTCGAGGCCGGCGCCGATGCTGGCGTCGGTGCTGGCGCTGGTGCTGGCGTCGATGCTAGTATCGATGCTGGGGTCGATGTGGGCCGAGAGTCGGGTTGGGCGTCGTTGTGGCGTCGGCGTTGCTGACGAGATGAAGGATCACCGCACTGCCAGAGGGAGGATGGGAAGGATGGCGAACCCAGGGCAAAGGCCCTCTCTACCCCCCATTTTCCCGACGGGCGCCTCGCGTTGAAGCCGCTGCTGGTAGCCGACGTGGTGGACGTCTAGCACTGATGTTAGGGCCGATACTGTCCTCGATGCTGGTGCAGATGCCTGCGCCAGTGCTGAGGTCAGCACAGTATTCGACGCTAGCGTCGGTGTGGGTTTCGATGTTGGCGTTGGTGCTGGTGTCGGTGCTGGCGTCGATGCTTTCGCGAGGGCTGGTTTCGATGAGGGGGTCGATGCGGGCGTGGGTGCTGGCGTCGATGCTGGAGTCAATGCTGGCGTGGGTGGGGTGTATAGTTACATCAGGAGCAGCTGAACGAAAGCTAGAACCTGGAAGAACGAGAACATGTAGAGTATGAGGAAGAACATATAGCCACGCGAGAACTTCAGGACAGAGTCGCACGAAAGTTCTAGGCCCAGTTCCAAACCTCGCAGTCCTCTGCAATCGCTTCAGGATGGAGGTCAAAACCTCCACGTGGACAAAACGAAGAGCTTGATCCTCCGAGAAGTGGGAGGCCAGGCGCCCCGCGTAGACCTCGAACCTCGAAGGCCTTGGCAACTTGATCCTCCGCGGCAGGGGAGGCCAAGCGCCGCGCTCGGGCACGGCGTGCGTGCTGGTGCGCCTCAGGGGAGATGGCCCTGCCAGACCCCGTCTCTCCCTGCGGGACCGTCGCGAGGACTCGGTGGCGGAGCCGGTCTGGCGCCGCCGCCGCTGCGCACTCATCCCGGCGGCAACCGTCTGCCTGGTGTCTTGGGACTGGTCTCCGGCGCGGCGGGGAGGCGGCTCGACGTGGCCACCTTCGCCCAGGTCGCGCGTGCGGACCTGCTCCCACTCCGCGCCGTAGTCGCTCTCAGTATCCACAAGTCGGGCCTGTCCCTCTACAGGAGGAATATCCAAAAATAGTAAAAACAAATAGTCAGGGACGATCTTTGAGTATTTTTGACTATGCTTGAATATGTTTGGAGTATTTCCCTACCTAGGCTCTGCCTAGAAGGGTTCTTACTCTCTATCTTAAAGGGGCCGGGCAGTGGATATCGCCCCGGGCGGTTCCCCCAGGATCCGCCCCGCGGTTCCCCCAGTTACGCCCCCTTAGCTTAGCGCTGCTTATCTCATCTTAGCTTAGCCTAGCTTAACTCAGCTTAGCTTAGCCTAGCCTAGTTTAGCCTAGCTTAACTTAGCTTAGTTTAGCTTAGCTTAGCCTAGCCTAGCTTAGCTTAGCTTAGCTTATATTAGCTTAGCTCAGTTTAGCTTAGCATTAGCATAGCAGCGCAGCGCAGCGTTAGCATAGCATAGCATAGTATAGCATAGCATGGCATAGCTTAGCGCAGCGTAGCATTAGCATAGTATCGCATAGCATAGCATAGTATATCATATCATAGCATCGCATAGCGCAGCATAGCGCAGCATAGCATAGCGCAGCATATCATAGCATGACATAGCACAGCATAGCATAGCATAGCGCAGCATAGCATATCATAGCAGATCATGGCATAGCATGTTTTAACATAGCACAGCGCAGCATAGCATAGCATAGCATAACATATCATATCATAGCATATCATAGCATAGCGCAGCATATCATAGCATATCATAGCATAGCATAGCATAGCGCAGCATAGTATACCATAGCATAGCGCAGCATAGCATAGTATATCATAGCGTAGCATAGCGCAGCATAACATATCATATCATAGCCTAGCACAGCATAGCATAGCGCAGCATAGCATAGCATAGCAAATCATAGCGCAGCATAGCATAGCATAGCATTGCATAGCATAGCATAACGCAGCATAGCATAGCATAACATAGCCTAGCATAGCACAGCGCAGCCGAGCGTAGCTGTCGGTGTAGATGTCGGTGTAGATGTAGATGTTGCGTTCCTAGATGCTCCAACTCCTAGGTAGGGTCGCACTGGGATAATTTAAATGTTTCTTCCAAAATCCACCTGCAGGGGGATATGCCCGACCTAACAATCCTCAAGGTCGCTCCACTTCACTCTCAGGGGGGCCTTCGGAGCACGAGAGCGGTGCTCGACAGTGACCTTCCGTTGCGGCCAGTTTGGCCCCGGAGTCGTCGTCGTCGAGCTCGAAGAGGACTCTGGATTCGGCCAGGGCGGCCTCGTGCAGCTCGTCGGCCTCGTCGGCCTCGTCGTCGTCGTCGGCGAGGATGTGGGTGATGCCAAGGATCTATAGGGCGACCAGGTCAAGCCGCCGGTCACCTGCTAATGGGGGGCTCTCGGGGCTCCCCCTCGTCCTCGCCGACGGCGGACTCGTCGCCGCTGTCGTCGCGAGGGGTCCCGAGGATCTCCGCTGCTTCCGGGTCGACCAGCGCCCTGACGTCGGGAGGCTTCAGGCCATCAGTACGGCCTGCACCTCTTTCTGCGCGAGGGTGGTCGCCACCTCCCCCCAGAAGAGGGTCGCTTGCTAGTCGAGCTTGTTGAGCGTCCTCGCCCCGTCCGCGCCCCAGGAGCGGGGGCGGGACTGAAAAAATTCTCGCCCTGGGCGAAACCGAAGTACTCCTCGTAGTACACGTTGGAGGCTGTGGCCGAGACATCCCGTAGGCACCCACGTCGATGCTCGCAGCGCTCGCCCGCCTGCTCAGGTTGGTAGGTGTACACGTTCACCTCGTCGGTTGTCGCCACAGTGGCACTCTTGCAGCACACGGGGTGCGAGGTAGCAGCTTGTCCGCCGCAGGTTCGATCGCGGCGCCACCCGGTCCCGGGGACCAGGGGCACCCCCGCCACCGCCAAGACCACGGGGAAGAAGCCGTAGTCAGGGGGCCGCTGCGTGGTGGCGTAAATGCTGGCTCTGGTGATGGAGTCGATGCCGTCTTCGATGCTGGCGCTGGTGCTGAGGATGATGCCAACGTCGGTGCTGGCGTCGATGTTGGAGGCGGCACCAGTGTCAATGCTGACGTGGGTGCTGGAGTCCGTGCTGGTGTCGGTGTGGGTTTCGATGATAACGTTGGTGCTCGCGTCGATGCTCGCGTCGATCCTGGGGTCGATGCTGGGTCGATGCTGGGGTGCTTCTATGCTGGAGGGGGTGCTGGTGTCGATGCGGACGTCGCTGCTGGGGTCGGTGCTGTTTTCGATGCTAGCGTCGATACGGGGGTCGCTGCGGGCGTGGGTGCTGGCGTCAATGCTGGGGTCGATGCTAGTGTTCGTGATGACGGAACTGCTGGCTTCGGTGCTGGGATCAGTGCCATCTTCGATGTTGGCGCTGATACGAGGAATTGATGCTGGCTTCGGGGGTTGCGTCGATGGTGGGGTCGGTATTGTTATCGATGCCGACGTCGGTGCTGGCAGGGGTCACTACTGCCTTCGGGGCTGGTGCCGTTGGTGGCGTCGATGCATGCGTCTATGCTGGCGTCGGCGCTGGCTTTGATGCTGGAGCCAGTGCCCGCGTTGATGACATGGGTGTCGACGCCTTTGCTGACGTCGGCGCTGGTGCCGATGCTGGCGTCGATGCTGGCGCCGAGGCGGTTTGTCGGTGCTGGCGCTGGTGCTGGCGTCGACGCTGGGGGCGTGGATGAGGGCGCAGATGCCGATGCGGTGCTGGCGCTCCCTGCCTGTAACTGGGCCTCCTCCGCCACGGCCGCAGCCACCAGAACCCCCAGGAGAGTCACCCAGGGCCCCCGCCTCCGCCGTTGTGACGGCCCCCCCCCCCGCCACAGCGCCTCATTGGGCCCCCGCCGCCTGCGCCGAGTCCAGGTCCGGGCTCCTGCCGCCGCCTCCGCCTCGTCCAGGGCCACCTCCAGGTCCTCGTCCTCCTCCCCCTCCTGCTCCTCTCGTGGCCTGGTCGTGCGCAGTCCTGGCCGCACGCAGCGTCTGGGATAAAAAGGCGGCGGGGCGAGGAAGTCCTGGTGCTGGTCGCAGTCGTGGTCGTGGTGATGGTGCTGGTCGTGGTCGTGGTGGCTAGCTGCTGCTGGTGCTGCTGGTCGTGGCCCTGGCTCGCGCATCATTTTTCCTGGCGCGACTTGGATGACAATGTGCTTGCACTCGTGGATGTGGTTGTGACTGGTGCGATCGTGAGCATCGTAGACGTGCTTGACGGTGCTGGTGCTGGCGTCGACGCATCGTAGATGTGATGCTTGACGGTGCTGGTGCCTGGCGTCGACCTTGGAGTATTGCTGGTGCCCGAGCGCCGCCTCCATGGCGAGCTGGCGCCCGCGGCGCGCTGCTCGTCGGGCAGCTGTGGGCCCCCACATGGCGTGCTCCTCGGATCGGATGCATGCGGGCCGCCACTCCTTCGGGCAGCCCCCCCCGTGCCACGGCTCAGGTGAACGCGGGCGCCACGCCCGGACCCGCGGGTGCCGCGCTTAGACGGCCGCCCGCTGCGGGGCCCCCAGCCCCTGTGTCGGGGGCTGGGCGGGGGGGGGGGTCCCCGCCCCCGAGTCGGGCAACGGCTTCGCCTCCTCCTCCTCCTCCTCCTCCTCCTCCTCGCGTTGCTGCTGCTTTCCTTGTTCGTCCTACCCCTTCTCTTCCTCCCCCTCCTCCTCCGCCGCCGCCTCCTCCTCCTTCTCCTCCTCTTCCTTCTCCTCCTCCTCCTCCTCCTCCTCCTCTCCTCCTCCTCCTCCTCCTCCTCCTCCTCCTCCTCCTCCTCCCTCCTCGCCCTCTCCCGCTCCTCCTCCTCTCCCCCCCTTTCCTGGCTCTCGGTTCCCATCCTCCCTTCTCCCCCCGCAGTCCTCGAAAGGAGGCTCCCGCGCAATCTAGACAAGACGGAAGGCTCCAACGCGTCCCTGGCGAAACTGCCCCGCGCCCCCCCCCCCACACCGGCAGGCGGGGCCTCGAGTTGGGATTATTGTTCCAGCGGGCGTCCCCACAATTTCTTCGGATTCCGACAGAATCCTGGCGATCCCATACGCAGCCCTGAGAACTTCATTGCGAGCTCCCCCGCAGTCCTGAGGGGCTCCTTGGCGGCCCGAGGGATCCCCACAGAAGTCCCAAGGATGTCCCATCGATTACGTTTGAAATCCCGAGGATTTCCCCAGAATTCCAAAGGATTTCCCAAGACAGCTCAAGGGTTCGCTAGGAAGCCTCGAGATGCCCCTAGCTTCCTCAGGGTTTCTCAAGACCCAGCGGAAGTTCCATATAATCCCGAGGAATTCCTCGAGAGCCTTCAGGATGCCAGCAGCAATCCCAGGGACCTCCTTTGGAATCCCAGGGAACTCCTCGGGAATCACATGATGGGATGTCCTTTGGAATCCAGAGGAATTCCGAATGAGCCCTTGAGATCCTCTTCGGGAGCCCACGTATTCCCCGAGGGGGCACTACAGGACATTGTAGTTCGCATGCTTTGCGGACTCCCCCCCCCTCCAGAGCCTCGAGGCGCACCTTTCGCGGAGCGAGGCCTCGCTTTGATGCCGCAGCGCATCGCGCCTCCCCCTTCCTCCTCCTCCTCCTCCTCCTCCTCCTCCTCCTCCTCCTCCTCCTCCTCCTCCTCCTCCTCCTCCTCCTCCTCCTCCTCCCCATCCTCTTGCCGGGGCGGCGCCGTCGTGCTGGGCGTGACGTGGCGGACCCCGCGGCCGCCCCCGCCGCCGCCCCCTCCCGCGGTCGAGGCCCGCGGACGGACTCCTCTCTGCGGTCGCCGCCCTCCCCGTCCTTTTCGCCGCTGCTCTCCGTCCGCGCGCCTGCTCCGACGCACCCCGCGTGCGCTCCGCGCCCCTGTCGGGAGCTTCTCCTCCCTCCCTCCCCCCCCGTCCCCTCCCCTCTCTTCTCCGCCCCCCGTTGCCTGCCCTGCCGTTCCCACTCCCCTCCTCGGCCCCCCCCCCTCCACAATTACTCAATATGAATACTACTCTCCCTCTTCCCCCGATGGCGGCCTGAAAGTATTAGACCCCCCCCCGCGTCCTGCTTTTTTGCACACAGGATTCCCGGGAGTTGGGTTTTCGCTTTCATTTTTTTCAAAATGTTGCTCTCGCCGAGGCGCGGGCCTCATTTTCGGGCCCCGCTCGTTCCGAATCGTGCTCCCGCTGCAGCGCTGGCCTCATTTCCGTGCTTCCGCTCGTTCCGAATCGTGCTCCCGCTGCAGCGCTGGCCTCATTTCCGCGCTTCCGCCCGTTTCGACTCGTGCTCCCGCTGCAGCGCTGGCGTCATTTCCCGTGCCATGCCACAGCACACGCGCACACACGCACACACACACACACACACACACACACACACACACACACACACACACACACACACACACACACACAACCACCACCACCACCAACCACCACCACACCACCACCACCACCACACACCACCACAACCACCACACCACCACGCACACGCACGCACGCACGCACGCACGCACGCGCACCACCACCCACTAGTCCGCGGATAGAGAAAATCAGCGCCATGGTAAGGGATGGGAGGGAGGGGTAGGACGTCAGATCTGACGCGCGCGCACCTAGCTTGTCGTCCACCCCTCCTCGTCCCCCCCTCCTCGCCCCTCCTCGTCCCCCCCTCCTCGTCCCCCCTCTCCTCGTGGGCGAACGCACGCATCCGTATCCACGGGCTCGCGGGCGGGGCCCCTGGCACGCGACCCCGCCCGCGGACACGGGGCGTTTTTGTTCGAGGAGGCCCCGCGATTGACGCGTCCGTGCGACCACGGATCCTCGGGGGCAGCGCCCCAGAATCCGGACCGCGAGGGCGTGGATAATGAAGCGTTCGCCGCTCGTGACCCTCCCCCCCTCCCTCCTGCCCCTCCCGCCCTTCCCCGTCTCCTGCCCCGCCTCCTCCAGCGCGGGTTTCGGCCAGCGCCCCCCATCCCCGCCCCCCTTGTCCCCCGGGGCTTCGGCGGCTCCCCCCGACGGAGCTGCAGGACGAGGCGGAGGAAGACGAGGCGCTGCTCTCGACCACGCCCGCTCGAGGAGGCGGGACGACGACGACGACGACGACGACGACGACGACGACGACGACGACGACGACGACGGCGGCCACGGCGGCGGCGGTGGCGACGGCGAAGGCAGTGGTGATGGATATGGTGATGATGATGCTGATGATGATGATGCTGATGCTGATGCTGATGCTGATGCTGATGATGATGATGATGATGATGATGATGATGATGCTGATGCTGATGATGCGGATGATGATGATGATCATGATCATGATCATGGTGATGCTGATGATGATTATGATGGTGGTGGTAATGATGATGTTGTTGATGATGACGCTGATGATGATGACGATGCTGGTGATGATAACAATTATGCTGCTGATGCTGCTGCTGCTGATGCTGCTGCTGCTGCTGATGATGATGATGATCATCATCAAACAACATAAGAGGGCAAACCCTGTGATGATTCATAAATTCAGCATGCAGGAAAAGGAAGAGCTACTGGGGACCCCAGCGAAGCTCATGCCAACCTCCCGAGAGGCCTTTGGCCAGGTCGCGATCGGCTCTATCGAGACTCTTGATCTGTTGCCAGGAGAGTTTAGGATATCCACCACTCTGGATTGCTCGGAAGCACACAGGGGCGCGGTGAGCGAGGTGATCAATTGCGGCAGCTCTCGACCTGTAGCGTTTGGAGCAAGCGGGGCAGGAGGGTCTTGAAACGTAATCACGGGCGGGATTACTGTACCCGTGGACCCTATGCTTGTGGGGGAGCAAGCCCCCAGAAGTGGCACAGCAGCGGCGCCTCTCAGCCGGGCAATCTGGACAGGCCCAAGGGGCTTGAGGGGGCGGCTCGTGAGATCTTGCATCAAAGTACTCGGGCACGCTAGCACGTGTGCGCATGCGCGTGCACTCTGGAAGCATGTGGGCGAGCGCTCGCTTGAAGGCAAGGGGGGAGCAGAAGAGGGAGAGCCAGGGACCAGGCTGTTTTCCTGGGTCGGGCAGGCTCTGGAGTTCCAGGCAAGCCTCACGCGCCCAGCGGAGGTCGGCCTGCAGCGCCGCAGCCGCCCGGGTGCCGGGCTGGCAGCGCAGAGCTTTCAGGAGGCTGGGACCAACAGCGAAAGAGGCCGCCGCAGTCTGCAACCGGCGCTGCAAGAGCAGGAGGTCCGTGGGGAGCTCCTGCAACTCCTTGAGCACCGAAGCGTCGGTGCCGTGCCCTGTGGGCTGATACCGGCAACGCCCTGCGAGCTGACGCAGGACGCGAAGGCGAGCAGCGTGCAGGCGGTGGACAGCGTCCTCAGACGGGTCGAGCCAGACCTCCGTGCCGGAGAGCAGCTTGGAGAAGCACAACGACTTGGCCAGCGACAGCCTCACAGATAAAGATACATCGTAGTTACCTTACACACGATGAGCCAATGCATAGTAAGCCTGCAGCGCCGAGCTCGCCTTCACCTTAGCGTCGTGCACGTAGGAGCCATTGACATGTATAGTAGTGCCAACGTGCTTGTACTTGGGCGAGATCATGATGCGGTGTTGGCCACAAAAGGTCGGAAGCATGAAGCACTTCTTGGCAGGAACATAAAGCGGAGCCTTGGCCTTGCGCGACCCTTTTCCAACCAAGGATAATGAGATCTCCGTCTTCCCAGGAGCAAGATTGCAAACCAGCCCACACTCTTGGAAAGAGGCAATAGTGATGGCGAGCATCTCCTTAGCTCTGATGATCAGCTTGCACGGGCAGGCGTCCGCAAGGAGCCAGACCACATCATCCACATAAGAGATATCACTAGCAACGACTGATACTGGATCAGGATGAAGCTCATCAGGCATAGGATCTGCATCAGCATCAAGCGCCCAGGGACAGCCAGAGCCACTGACATGAAATTCACGGAGAAGCTGGCGATCATGAGCACGACCTCTGGCAAGGGATAAGGCATATTCATACATGATGTTGAATATCAACGCGCCAATTTTGCATCCTTGTCGAGCTCCTTTCGTAGTATGTACCACTGGAGAATCTTCAGAAATGGTATCTTTGGCAACTGAGATCCACGTATGAGTGTGAAGATCTCCAACCAAGGTGGATACCTCCAACGACGCACCAGCCGCCATGAGGAGGTTGCCATGCTTGGAGAGGATGGGCTGCACATGCTCGCATACCTGAGGTTGGAAACCGGCAGCGCTAAGGCGAGACTGAACTTCATCCACGGGGGTACTCGGGGAGATCATGGCAGTGTCGAAGGCAGCGGTCAGGTCAACGTACAGGTTGGCGAAGGACAACTTGTGGGACCGACAGTAATCGCCGAAGAGTACTGAGGTCAAGCAGGCAGAGGCAGTGCTGCGACCGCCCACTGCTCCACACTGGGTGTCATCGATGGCAGCGACATACGGATCGGTAAGCAGGTCCTTGAGGAAGCCACCATGGATCTTGCCAATGTGCGACTGGATGAGGATGCCTCTGCTGTTCTTGGTGTCCGAGCAAGTTCCCTTGCGTTTCCAGACGTCCTGCATGCGGACCCCTTTCATCAGGAGGGGAGCCCGAGCATATGCCCTGGTGGCGTTGAGGACGGCCTGCATCATGAGGGCGGCGGGCTCGCCACCGGCCTTCCAAGTAGAGGCGCCGACGTTGTCAAGGCCGGTGGCCTTTTTCTCACTGGACTTCTGGATGGCGGTCTCCACATCAAGGAGGGGCAACGGTGGAAGAACTGGTGCATCATCAGGAGGAGCGGGTCGATGGTCAGCTGCACGCAATTGCCCAAAGGTAGTAAGCGACCCAGCAAGATGATCACACCAATGTTCTGTCCAGCGAGCATCAATAGCATCATGATCAGTAAGAAGAGTACCACTTTTATTTCGAATAGAGCGGTGAGGTCGATCATGGCCAGTGCGCAAGCGACGGGTGAGCGCGAAGAGGGCAGCAGGGTCATTACGCTCCGCGGCAGCCTCTGCCTCAGCTGCAATAGTGGTAGCCCGCGCATTGAAGTCGGCGGTGATGGCAGCGGAGACTGAGCTGCGGTGCGCACGCAGAGAGGCCAGTGCGCGTGCCTCTCTTCGACGAAGAGCAGGAAGCATAGCACAGTGAGCGCACCCCTTGAGAACCCATGGCATCTTGTCCGAAGCGACGCTGACCAAGTTTCCCAAATTCGTCGTAACATTTCCGGCCTGGTCATCTCCGCCTTCCACGGGCGCCTGCACCACCGAGTAGCACTGACAAATACGATGGGAGCTGCCTTTGGAAGAACGCCATAGTGCCCAACACCAGGCTGACCAGTACCGGGTAAGCAACTGCAAACGTAGAGCACGTCGGTGTCTGTGAAGATCAGCACGAAGAGGTGGTGTGGCCGTCGCAAGGGATACCGTGGTAGCGGAGGTCCATGGTTTCCGTGGACCATCATACGTAGCATCAATAGTGAAGAAGAGCTGCTGGCCTTGCCGCATGCACTCCAGGACGCGATCATGAAGTTCATTTGGATCAGGGGGACCAGCAAGGGCCACCGCCAGGTGCTGCCAGAGGTACATCTGGAAGGCGAGCTGGCGCTCCGGATCTTGGATGAGAGTCTTGCTAACTCGAGAAGCTGGCTGCCGCGATGCAGGAGGGCGGCCACGTACTTTCGGGAAGAACTGGTAGGTGGCATACACCACAACGTGATCAATGGCGTCCTTACCACTCATATGAATAGAAGGATCCGTGCCCGCTGCGATACAGGTACCCATCAATGAAGAAGCAGTGGCAACATAATCAATGCGGCGGCCTGCAAGTAGATTTCGACCCCCGTACCATGTAAGCAGGATATCATCTGTGTCGACCGAGGAGACCGTGAAGGAAACCTCCTCCATCACCTGGCGGAAGCGGTAGCCATTATCGTTCTCCTCGATGCTCGCAACCCGCGGAAGGGAGAAAGACTCAACGCAGCCCGTGGTGCCATTGGCATCAATGGACAAGAAGGTGTACCGGTCAAGCGGGATGGCAAGCAGGACCTTGAGTAAGGAGGCCCAGAACTCTGTCTTCTCGTCCTCAGGCGAGTTGTTCACGGGAGCATGGCCGACGCGTGAAAGACACAGTGGGGCCATCAACCCGGACCTGTAGGAGCCGTGGGGAAAGAGCAGCAGGCTGAACACGAGCACCGTCGAGATGATGATGATGATGATGATGATGATGATGATGACAATGATGATGATGATGATGATGATGATGATGATGATGATGATGATGATGATGATGATGATGATGCTGATGATGATGATGATGATGATGATGATGATGATGATGATGATGATGATGATGATGATGATGAGAGGAGGAGGAGGAGAAGGAGGAGGAGGAGGAGGAGGATGAACAGTCGGAGGAGGAGGAGGAGGAACAGGAGGCTGCCTCCTGCTGAGCGCCCTGTTCCGTGAGAGATATCTCAAAGTGCTGAGCATCGGAAGTTTATGCAGGGCGCATGGGACGCAGCTTCAGTAGAGCACCTCTCCCCTCCTGTTCTCCTCGACTTACAAGAGCACGATGACAGTTGCAGACCAGCACGCACGAAACACCATCACATTTAGACGTCAGAATAGTACTATAGCAAAGTGTATTATGCTACGGGGGATGGCTACTGTAAACCTGTATTCCCGCAGGGTTTGGGACTTGCTATTATTCTTCGTCGTTCTCATCATCTATGTCGCACTCACTTTAGGCTTGGTCATCGTGAGCGGTCTGTCTCGCTTACTGACCCTGGTGGCTTCACCACGCTGCCCAACTCTCTCCACTGAGATTTTCCTCAGTCGGCAGCGAGGAAGGTGCGAGCTGAAAATGAAGCGATCCCCAACCCGATTCAGCAGTTGAAAGCAAGGCGGCGTGCAGCCAGGCAAAGAGCTCGTGACCAGCTTTGGGCTCCATTCGGGAAAACCATGGTCCTGGCAGGTGTCCGTGTCCATGGTAATCATCTTGCAGCTCGCTCCCCAAAAGGTATCCTGGATGCTCTTGCCGCGCACTGGGCTCCAGTATTTCGTGCCAAGCCTTTTCAGAGCCGCGCTGCTTCCTCTTTCCTGTGCCAGTTTAACATGGCCTTGTCCACGAATGTGATACCGCCACCCGCGCTTGGCCCTTTGCAAGCGGTACCGCAGCCGGCTGACGCACAGCGCTCCAGGGCTTGATCTTCTGCCGTGCAGTGCGTGGCAGCAGGCGTCGCAGAGTGCCGAGGTCCTCTTCCAGTGCTTCTGGTGGGTCTTGCGTGGCCAGCAGCTCTTGTGCGGGTTTAAACTTTCTGACGAGCGTCTTCATTCCGAAGGGCGAGGCGACAGGAGGTAGCTCAGGAGGAAGGATAGTGAGACATGCGAGGGATACGCGGTCCCCGTGACTGAAGGACTGCGACAGCAAGGTTTTGACTGGTTTCTGCATCCGAGGTTTGACCCATACCCTGACGCGATTCCCGGACGAGGCCCAGGATGGTTTCGTCTCTCGGAAGCAGCTTGGAAACAGTATCATCGAGATCGACGACCTGGCGCGTGTGTCTGCGGGGGTGGGCCTGCGCGGATGGCGGTGGGCTGCCCCGCCATGTGTCGACAGCAGCTGTGTGCGTGGAGGAGAAAAAAAAGGCGCGTGTGTACAGTATGCAGTCTACCCCGACGACGTCCCTCCCCAGTCTCCTGGCCTACAGTTTCGGACAGGCGCTTCCGTCTCTCTCTCTCTCTCTCTCTCTCTCTCTCTCTCTCTCTCCCAAGAGGGGCTCTTCATGGCTTTCCGTCGCCCCCAACTTCCTCCATCTCTTCTCTGGTTTGCGGGGTTTGTATATCAGGACGTCGTCTGTGTAGGCTCGACCGGTGGGTTCACGAGCGTTCTCTTTCACATCCTTTGCGGAATCCTCCAAGGATGCCCCGCAAGCGGCTGCTTGTTCGCCTGGGACATGGACCCCTTCATGCGCCTCTTCCGCCAGCTGCTGGAGGATGCTGATCGCGGAGTCTCTCGAGCGTGTGCCGACGATGTTGGTGCGGCGATCAAGTCCATAGAGAGCCTCCCATCTGTGGCCCAGGCTTCTGAGTCGGCCCAGGAGCTTACCCATATGTAGTTCCAAAATTCCATATGTAAACAGGTTCCCCTGGCGGGCTCAGTCTCACCAGAGCTCCAGCATGCCTACGAGGCTCGCGTGGCTCAGCTTGTCCCGTGCTCTCGTGCGTCGGCCTGTTGCAATTGCTGCCGAAGGGCTCGAGGCAGAAGGAGTACAGCATCCTCGCCTCGGTCTTCAGACTGCCCTTTTGTTGCTTCTGCCAGGACTCAGGGAGTAGCCTACCTCTTTGGGGTGGTCCAAAGGTGCCCAGTCTGTGGCATCTGAGTATGGCGCAAATTGTCCGAAGTAGCCTGTGCACCTTCGACTCGTGGGCGGCGGGTTTCGAGGAGCTCAGCCTGTGCTGAGGAGTTTTCGTTGGTCCGCTCCATCCGCGGATGCCCGTGGCCTGCATTTTCTTCGGGCCCCAGCACTCGCAACGGACCTCGACACGGAGTCGAAGGGCTACCCTAGGTTCCCAAGGCTCACATCGCATTTTCGCCATACAATTCGTGTTGAGCAAGATGTCCAGCTGGCTCGTCCTCAACTTTCTCCTTCTGCCCTTTACCCTCAACGCATTGTCGATAGAGAAGCTCACCTCAAAGTCTACCCTTGCAGTCTTCACGTCCTAAATGTTGTAAGCGTTTTGGACGTTGGTTTCTGGATACAGCTGCAGCGATTGCAGAAGTTCCACGGAATCAAGTGAAAGCCGTTCTCTGCTCCTTCCCTCCAGCCTGGTCCTTCACTGTTCTTACAACTTCAAGCGGTGGGTGGATCACGCCAACTCGTTTTCAGGAACAGAGCATGTGTATTTTCGCTCGCGAATTCCCTCGCAGGTTCGCCCACACGTGGTGTTGCCCTTATTTCAGCAGGCATTTCACAATTACTGTCCAGCATGCCTTCCCATTCTGTCATATTGCCCGCTTCGGTCTTCCTAGCCCTTCCAGTCATTCCTTCCTTGTGTGCGTGCGTGTGTGTGTGTGTGTGTGTATGTGTGTGCGTGTGCGTGTGCGTGTGCGTGTGCGTGTGTGCGTGTGTGTGAGAGAGAGTGTGGGAGAGAGTCTGTGTGTGTGTGTGAGCTTGTGTGTGTGTGTGTGTTTGTGCGTGCACGCCGCGTGCTTGCATGACGCTGTTCGTGCCATCCCCTCCCCTGTGCCTCTGTCGTCTCAGTCGTGTTTGACAGTGCTTCCGACAGCGAGGCTCCCGGTGGCTCGCCCCGCCACCGTTGCGGGCGGGTAGGTCCGCTTGTCGGGCTGCGTAAGGGGGATCTTCTCTGCGGGGTCCGCGCTCCGAGATGCCGTGGCCAGGGTCAGGGGAGGAGGAGGAGGAGGAGGAGGAGGAGGAGGAGGAGGAGGAGGAGGAGACGGAGGAGGATTTGTTTTGAGCACGCAGGCTCCCGCGGCATGCTCAAAAAGCACGCTGAGCGTGTCAGATGACAGGGTGACTCCCTTCGCTTTCGGATGGAGGCCCTTGTCTATCTTGCTCCAAGCGTCTGGGTTATATTTCCTTTTCGTCTTGCCGCGGCATTGCTTGACAAGTTCAGCTAAACGATCCCCATTCGTGTACCTCTTGCACTTCAGACAAACAGCCACAAACGAACCGCTACTCGCGCCCAAGAGAATACACATGTGGTCTAAGTCCCCGAGATCTTGGACATTGACTTTCAGGGATCCAGGGCAAGCTCCAGGAGGGGGAATGTGGGCCGCGTCTTGGCGCGAAGTCCTCCGACACTCCTGCCAAATCAAAAAAACGCTGGTCGCCTTCTGGAGGCCCCATCCACTCCCAACGGTGTGGAACGGATGCAGCTCGAGACGAGGGCGGCAACGGGGGTGACCACTCAGCCTTGGACAGGTCCGTTCGTGGCCAGAGGGGGAGGAGAGCAGCGGCAAGCTTGCACACAGACTGAGAAACTTTGACGTACGATTCTGCTGCGGACGCCTGCTCGTCTGACGGCCGCGGGTGGTTTTCGGCACCCAGCTTCGCAGCTCTATCTGCAGCGCCATTCCCGAGGCGACGGGGTATTTCTTCCTCGCCTATGTCAGGATCATCAGGAGACAAATGAGCTTTGACCTTTCCACACCCAAGGGCCCGCTTACCACCCAAAGAACGGCATTGCAAAACGGGACCAGCATACGGGCGCTCGGGTGAGAGCTGGTCGATCACTGGCAACGCGTGCATGCTAACAGCATTTCTGACAGTCTGGGTAAAACGTCGACGGGCCGATAGCCAGTGCGCTGGCGATTGCACATGCAGTAAACTCTCCAGCCTGTGGGGTCAGGGGGCAGCTGCCCCAAACGGGGCCCCAAGCCAGGGCAAGCGTGTGGCCGCGCGGCCCTGGCATAGCTATCCCCCAACCCGCGCGGCTGGGGCCGCGCACACCTCTACGCGAGCACGAGCCATCCAGAAAAACGTGGCCCCACACCTGCCTGGAGCCGTCTTGCGGCATCTCTAAACCTTCGGTTTCAAAACCTTCAGGGAGGAAACGGAATCGAGTGCCATCGTTAGAGTCGGAATTGTCGGCGATGGGGGGTGGGAACTCACATTCGGGGTGGTCGACGCAGCCTGCCATCATCGTCTCCATGGTTACGAATGATAGTGTTAACGAAGCCCTGGGGCACAATAGCCAACCTCTCCTCTTCCACCGCTGGGGAGCGCCAGCGCCCGTGGAAAATGGTGCCCCCTGGTGGTGGCAAAGAGGACACTCGTCAGCAATGTCGTGGCTGGCGGCGCGAGCTCGCGAGAGAGGCCAAACTCTTTGGTTGGCTAGGCACCTGATGGTTCCAGTCTGGCGAACTGAAAATTGTCTGTGTTGGCGTTTTACATGCATGGGCGAGGTATAGCCCAGGCGTAGGTGGATGCATGATGAGAGCTTGGACAGAGAAGGAACAGGGCGCGCCAGAGGCTTGTTCTGCAGCCTTCGGCCCAAGGTCCCGTTGAGTGGAAAAGGCTTTCTTCAGTAAGCAACGTAGATTGCAACATGGTAGCGGAGCGAGGCTCCAGCTGATCCACGGCAGCAGAAGCGGCAGACGCGAGCAGGGTCAGAGATGGTCACAGTCGAGCAGCTGGCCGCGGCGCTCCCGGTGCTCCGACGGCAAGTTGAACAGGGGCGAGCACAGAGGCTTGTAGCAGAGCAGGCAGCCCAAGGCGGCGGCAAGGCCAAGGGCAAAGGAGACGGTGCTGGACAGGAGCAGCAAATCGACCCGCGAGTGCTGAACAAGTGTCCAGCGTTCAATGGCAAGGACGAGCAGTGGCAAGAGTGGTCCTTCACCTTCGAGAGTGCGCTGGGCATGGCACAGTTAGAGGACGCACTAGATTGGGCAAGCAGGGGCTACATTGACATCGAGTTCAGTGCGCCCAACGAGGCGCAGCAGCAGAAGGCCCAGCAGCTCTACTATCTGCTGGTGAACGCGGCGCGTGACAAGGCCCTGGCGCTAGTGCGAGTTGCAGAGAAGCACGACGGAGTAGTGGCCTGGAAGAAGAGCAAGAGCGAGTGCCAGCCCGACGTGGGAGGAAGGCACACGGCGCTGTAGATGGGGTTCTGCAACCAGGATGGGGACCCAGACACGCTGGCCAGGAGTTCGCCAACGACTCGATGGAGCGGGGGGCCCGCATCGAAGAGCACTGTGCGAGATGGAGAGCGCTGAGAAGGTCAGCGACCAGATGAAGATTGCAGCACTGGCGAGCCATGCGCCAGAGTCGATCCGAGCGATGGTGAGTTTGGCGACAGCACCAGCGAACGGCCAATGCAGAGAAGCGCAGAAGAGCATCAAGGATCATTCACAGTTTGGGGGGTCCTTCGATCGCGACGGCCGCGGAGCTGGATCCGAGCAAGGATTTGGACGTGCCCCCGTGGAGGTGGGCGCGGCCTGGAACGGGGCGGGCAAGAGCAAGGGCAAAGGCAAGAGCAGTTGTTTCATATGCGGACGACCTGGACATCAAGCGAGGGATTGCAGGCTGGCAACGGGGAACCGAACAAAAAAGGCAAGGGCCAGGCAGGTCGAGGTCGAGGTCGAGGTCATGGACCGCCAGGACCCACGACCAAGCTCGAGGGCGAGCGCAGGCGCTGCCACAGGAAAAGTCACAAGCGGGCAGAATGCAAGTCTCGTCTTCGAGGAGACCCACCAGCAAAGAAGGTGAATTAAGTTACTAACCCAGCCAATGCGGTCGTTGAAGAGGTTCAGGCCGAGAGCGATTCAGGTGGCGAGTGCGGCTGCCACGCGCGCGAGTCTGGCCACTACGGCGAGTGTGACGACGCGGAGGGCCAGTACGAGAACACGGATTACTACCATTAGAGCGCAGAGTTGTTGACGCGATCGCGGACGACAGCCCCGCCAGGCTGAATTATTTCGAGCGCGTGGACGACGATGGCCACGACGGCGAGGAGCAGGGGGCTGGGATATTCCACGCGTGGCAGGGAAATACGAGCGAGGAGGTAATGAGTTTCTTCAGTTGGACAGCGCATGCGGGGAGCGCGCCTGCCCATGGGACCTTAGTGAAGATGGGGTTGACGTGGGACCTGGAGGCGCGCGGCTTCGAGCTGCGAGCGGCGGGCGCATCGCGTCCGGAAGACAGGTTATGGTAGAATACGCGATCCTGAACGGCCACGGCGAGACGACGATCGATGCGAAGACCGCGTTTGCGCGGAGCGACGCGAAGAGACCATTGCTCAGCGTGGGAAAGCTGGTTTCGACTTGCATCGACGCGGTGTTCAGGAAGTCCAGTCTACAGAACAGGCAAGACGTTTGGACCGAGGATCAAGAGAAGCACATCCGTCGGCAAGCCGACTGCGATGATTGCGTCAGTTGGTGAGGAGATGCAGCCAGTATCAGACAAGCCAAAGCGATCGGCGCCAGATGAAGCTTCAAGTTCAGCGGGGCCTGCGGCAGGGGCAGCATTGCCCCCGGCGGCAGTCGCAGGAGCACCAGAAGCGCCAGATCCAGGAGCACCAGACATTGTACGACTCGGTCGAGAAGCGCGACCGTTTGCACAATAATGGCCCGATGTCCGACAGCATGGAGAACCGATCGGACGCGGAGGCCTGTTCAGTGGCAGTGGAGTCAAGGACGCGAGGAAGAGGTTGCAAGAGCTCAAGGCCCCGATCTGGGGAACCAAGCAGCAGCTACGGCGGCGTTTGGTGCATGCAGAGGCGAAGCTCGAGCTCAAGATGCGAGATTAGAAGTGGCTAGGGGAACGCGCGAGAGAGTTGGCAGAAGCTGGAGGCCAAGGGGGCATCCTCGTTCCACGAGCGCCAGCAGAGCCATCCCGAGAAGAGCGAGAACGCCATGAGATCACGCGCCTGCCGCGCCAGCCACGGTGCGCGCGGTGCGTCATGGGTAAAGGGCGTGCCAAGCCCCACGGGCAGAGGACTGAGGAGTCGAAGAGGAAGCCAGGGTTCGAGATGGATTTCTGCCATCTGCTTCAGGACCCAAAGCGACGACATGCACCAGGATATCAGGCATGGGCGACCACGTTGGTGTTGGTAGACACGGCAGCACATAACGTCATGGCGATGGCAGTCTCTCACAAGTCAGGTGAGACAAATTTCATTTCATCAGCCTGGACATCGCTTGTCGAACGAGTGCCCTACGAGAGTGCGATCCTCAAGATGGATCCGGAAGCAGCTCTTGGAGTTATTTTGGGCAAGGTGCGACAGATGTGCTTGCTGGACGGCATCAAGACCGATATCCAGAGGACACCGAGGTTCAGCGGTCCAAGCGCGGGAGCGATCGGTCAAGCTCAGCAGTCAATCGAGGGTCTGACCAAACAAATGCAACTGGAGTTGGAAGCGAGTGGGAATGGAGATCAACCCGTCAATGGGTGTTTTGGCCCTGGATGGTACGGCATGTTGGTTGGGCTATAGAACGGTATCACATGGAGGCGAACCCGAGGACAGCATTCGAGGACAGCTGCGGGGAGACGTACCGGGGCGAGGTGTTTAAGTTCGGGAGTCTGCACTGTTCAAGCTCGCAGTTACGGCGAAGGGAAGGTGCGTGCAGGAGTTAGGCAGGGCCGAGCATATGCGAGATTCGTTCGAGGAATCTGGTTAGGAAAGACAGATGAGCACCTGTTCGGGACAGACGAAGGCGCGTTCACCACCAGGACGGTGATGCGCGCGCCAGTGACGGACCAGGTGAAGGCCGACCTCGCGAAGGGGATCAAGGGCACGCCCAGGGACAGGTACGCTGGGAGGGCGATGGGAAGACCAAGAAAGAAGAGCCGAGCACCTGCCCCACTACCGATCACGTTACCGATAACATCATCATCTGGATGAGACGCACCAGCAGCAGGAGGTCAACCAGGACCAGGACCACTGGCACAAGGAGATCAGCAAACAAGCAGGCAGCTGCAGCGCCGAGTGCGGCAAGACCAGAGTTGCCGCAGGGATGCAACATGTAGCAGTTAAGAGCAGACAAGGCTACTTCGCTGACGTTATCGAATGCGAGCAGCATTGCCAAGGGAGAGGTTGAGATCACGGACATGCAGACGGATGGTAGAGACAAGAGGGCCCGAGTGGAGGAGCCCACGACAATGGACGAACCAGAGTATGTGACTGAGTTTGACGACCAGAACTACGAGAACGAGGAGTATGACGAGTACCAGGGAGCTGACCCAGAGGTAGCGAAAGCCATCCTCAAGGGCAAGGACAAGGAGATGGATGCCATGGAGGAGTTCGACATCTTTGACACGGTGGAGAATCTACCAGAAGGAGCATACGCACGATCTACGAGATGGGAGAGCGTACTACTCGGCCCGAAGAGTGGAGATCCAGATTCGTGGCGAGAGAGTTCAAAGATGCAGATCCCGAGTTGGAAGGTCTGTTGACTGCAGGAGCGACGAGCAGCACAGGAAGGCTCATCGACCAGCACGCGGTGCAGCACGGATACAACACCATTGTCTTAGACGCTCAGAACGCCTACTTCCATGCGGAGGAGGACGAGGAGGTCTACGTGGATCCGCCTGCAGAGTGGGTCAAGAGATACCGCGCTCGAGGCGGATTGTGCAAGCGACCGTGGTTGAAAATGAAGAAGCAGCTGTATGGCAAGCGCAAGACTTCCAAGAAGTTCAACCAGTACGTGATTGACAGGACGAGCGAGTTAGGCATCAAGCAGTGCCCCGAGCAGCCGAGCATCTTCAGGAGGCCAGGTTCAACATTGGTGCTTGAAGTTCGTCAGATGATATTTACGCGTCGTGAAGTGGCACGGAGCTGAGGTGGTTGAAGGAGAACATGAAGCCAGCTCTCAAGCTGAAGGAGGCAGAGATCATGGTGGTTGGTTCAGTTTACTTGCATATACGAGCTACGTGGACAAGAACCAGCACGGACGTGATCCATATTGCCCCGAGGAAGAAGTACATCGAGGACATCGTGACCGAGATGGGGCCCGCAGATTGCAATCCCGTGCCGACCCCGATAGTACAGGCGAGGCGGAAGGAGGAGCTGGAGTTGCCGGTTGTTTATTCTTCAGATGGCAAGGCATCCGACAAGTGTGTAGGGATTTTGAGGCACTTACTGAAGCAACGACCTGACATTCCATTTACTGTTCATGAGTTGGGCAAGGCGCTGGGTGCACCACGGGACCCAGACATGCAGAAATTGACGAGATGCGCGAGGTACCTGAAGGGCACCCACGACTACGGCATCCTGGTCACCAGGGGCAACGACAAGGACTACTTGGACACGTACTCAGACGCCGACTGGACAGGAGATACCCGAGATCGCAAGAGAACGTCAGGGTGCACGTTGAGGTTTGGTGCTACTACGCTGAGAGAGTTCGCAACAGGACAGAGTTGCCAGGCACTTTCAAGTGGTGAGAGTGAGTGTTATGCGGCGGTCACTTCGGTCGCCAGGGCTATCCATATGCAGAGGCTTTAAACATTTATAGGGCTCCCAGTCGAAATCAAGTTGCGATTGGATTCTACGGCAGCCAAGGGTATTGTTTAGCGCACAGGTTGCGGATCACTGAAGCACGTCGAGACCAAGTCGTTTTGGCTTCAGAGCAAGTACGAGGAGACGAAGGTGATGGTCCACTAGGAGCCGGCTGCGACCAACATCGCTGACGGACGGCTACACGAAGGCATTCCAACCCGCCGAGTTCCTGGAGTGGAGATCGCGACGCGGAATGGGTTTCGAGAATGGCGACGAACTGCAGACCAGCAAGAAGGACGCAATGAGTGGCAGCGGCAAGTGGGCCGCAGTTTCCCACGCAGGGCCGAGAGCGCTGCTTGCAGCGGCGATGCCACTGAGCGAGACGAGGGCCGGCAAACACGAGTTGGGGGCAAGAAATTCCCACGAGCTGGAGCTGATGAAGGACACCAAGTGCGATGGTACTTTTGCGCTTCGGCTCGTTGGGGATGTGGCTTCTTATTGTTTGGATGATGATCGGAGTTGTGATTGGTTACCACTGCGTGTTTAAGGTCATGAAGATCAAGAACGTCGAGGAGGTATCCCTTGAGGCCGTCGGGGAGATTAAGGCGAACATCAAGAAGAGGAGGAGCAGCGAGCGGGACGTGCTGACTCGGAGCCAGACGACGCACGCTTGGCATCGCCAGCAGCCTCGGTTCTTGCCGGCACCAGCGCAGGCCGAGGGGGCGTGGGCGAGCGACGAGAAGCTCGACGCGAGGAGGAACGCGAGTGAGGACCTCAGGAAGATCCAGTGAAGGCTTGAGCAGGCTGCGCCAGCGTGGCGAAGATTTCAAGCTGCGGATTGCGGTTCGGAACGACCTCCGCACAGCTTCAGCGCGCCGAGGGGGCGCGCTGGCACTTTACATGCATAGGCGAGGTAAAGCCCAGGCGTAGGTTGATGCATGATGAGAGTTTGGGCAGAAGTAGCAGAACGGGCCAGAGGCTAGTTCTGCAGCCTTCGGCCCAAGAAACCGTTGAGAGGAAAAGGCTTTCTTCAGTGCGCAGCGTAGACTGCAACAGTTTGGACCCAAGGGCACGAGCAACAACATCAACACGCAAACGGGGAACGCTATCCGAGCAGAACTTGCCCACGGCCTCTCGCTCAAGATTCCCCCGCGCCTCCTCCCTCAAACAAATCTTGAGGAGGGGGGGGGGGGCAATATAATGCTCGACTTTGAGGTCGCTGACCGTGACAGGGGGGGGGGGGGGGGCGTGCCCCAACCGATCCTGGCCAAGGAAAGTTCCATGGCCCCCAAGGGCCCCGACACCGCGCGCCAGGTCCAGCTCCGCCCAAAGGCCCCATGCCAGAGGTCGCGCAGCCCGGCCCAGTGCAACAAAAATCCGTGGCGCGCGCTTGCCTGATCCAGACGTCTTTGGCCCATCGGATCGC
>CAUYUJ010020175.1:74380-76880 GCA_963575745.1 Prorocentrum cordatum
AGGAGGAGGAGAAGCAGGAGGAGGAGGAGGAGTAGGAGGAGGAGGAGGAGGAGGAGGAGGAGGAGGAGGAGGAGGAGGAGGGGGAGGAGGAGAGAGGGGAGGAGGAGGAGAGGGGAGGAGGAGTAGGAGGAGGAGGGAGGAGGAGGAGGAGGAGGAGGGGGAGGAAGGAGGAGGAGGAGAAGAAGGAGGGAGGAAGAGAAGGAGGGGGAGGAGGCAGGAGGAGGAGGAGGCAGGAGGAGGAGGAGGAGGAGGAGGAGGCCGAGCTCGGGCGCCTCCGCCCGGGCACGTGTCGCGCGAACGCTCCGGAGTGTCAGGCGCCTGCCCTCCGACCTCGAGGCCGAGGTCGCGCGCCGCGCGGTCCAGGCAGTGCCTGTTGCTTGGTGTCGGGGCACGTTCTCGGGGACGCCTCGCCAACGCCTCACGTCATCAGGGAGCTGTCAAGGACGGGCTGAGGTTTCGTCTTTGCGGGCGCCCCTGGATGAGTGGTCACGTCTGCGTCTGGGACAGTCCGTGTCCCGCTCCAGCTTCCCCCACGGGCTGCGAAGTGCGAGGCGTGCTCAGCCGCTGCTCAGCGCCTGCCTGGGATGGTCCGCCATCCCTGATGGGCCTACGATGGGCAGTGCGGATTGGTAGAGAGTGGTCAAGGCCCACGTTGCTCCCGAGCTAGCTCGCTTTCCTCGTCGGCGCAAGTATGGTGGAGACCCATGCCACGAAACACCATGCTTGCCTCCAGGGTACCCTGGGTTTCGTGGGTTTCGATGGCTTTGCTATGGAAGGCGTGATGTTCCCACACCAAGAATCAATGGACGTCATGGGGTCTCAGGGTTGGGTTTCTTGTGGAAGGTTTCTTGTGGACTGGCCTCCACTGTATGGTGACAAAGCGGTTCCCCCCCTTTCGGAGCATTGGCGTGACGTGCTCAAAACTCCAGCGCACCCTTGCGGATTTGCCAGACATCACAGGCGAGCACATGTTCTTTCAGGTTGGCAGCGATGCTGACAACGGAGCGGCTGTGCACGGGACCTCTCTGCATCAGCAGCCAAGCCAGGACGATAACGATCGAGTCGGCAAGTTGGCCCGGCACCGCCGAGCCGTTTGCCGTGTAGCTCTTGTTGTCCTTCCTAGCTGGCCCATGCTTGGACTTCGTGCAACCATGCGTGATTCCCCGACCTCGCTACGACGACGACGACGACGACGACGACGACGACGACGACGACGACAACGACGGCAACGACGGCAGCAACGGTGGTCTGGTCTGAGCCAGAGCGGCTGCCCTTCTCCAAGGGAGCGTTGCTAGGGCCAGAGGGCGCGAACAGAAGCGCGCGTCGCGCATCGCGGGGCGCGTGGCGCGAGGCTAGGCGACTTGGGAGTCGAGGCGCCTGGAGCTGCCAATGCTCGTCGGCGAGCCCTGGGGGGAAGTGGAAGGCCAGCGGAAGCCGGCGGAAATAAGCCGAGGCCGCCTCCGCCAGCGGAAGCCGGCGGAAGGCCTGCGGAAGCCAGCTGAAGTATTTCATGCACCCCAAGTGGTGGCAACATGTTGGGTTTCAGGGTTTCCGAAGCCCGCCATCCGCTTGTATCTCTCAAGTATACAATTCGCCTCCGCCAGCCTTTCGACCCCCATCGCCCTGGCAGGCAATTGTCTGGGTCGTTTTGAGCGAATCCAGCGGGGTCCTCGCCCCAAGATCCAAGGGGATGTGGTTGGTGTCCTCCCTTCTGATGGAGAGTTCGAGTGGTCATCACTGCTCGCCATACGTCGCCGCGCCAGTTGTTCCGACGCGCGGCCTTGCGTCTTGGGGAAGGCCCCTCGGCCACCACGGCAAACGCAGCCTCGGGCGCGGTGGGCTCGCCGTGGGTTTGCCGCGGTGCCAGACTCGTCTTTTGGAGGCGCGGGACGCAGGGTTGGCCGTGAGTGTGCCGTGGTGTCGGCTGCGTCCACTGAGGCGCGTCGAGGACAAATGGCGCGGCGACATATTCTTCCTTCAGTTGAGGCTGTAGGCCGATGTAAAGCAGAAATAATGAGAAACGTCACTCATCTCATCTTCTTTCCTCCCGTCTTCTCTGCTTTCCTCCGTTCTTATCAGTTCCCTCTCCCGCCAGCTGTTCCAGTGCAAAGGGCTCATACCCCCCCCATCAGGGCAGCGAAACCAAGCCAGATCATGGGCGCAACAAGCGAACTTTTGGCGCATCTTCTCAACGGGTCGTCCCCCATCGGGCTTCCTTGCGCCAAGCTGTTTTTCAACAAGCCGACGCTCGCAACAGCATGGGCGCTGGCGTAAACCTCTGGAGCAGGCCCTGAACAGGTGTTCTGGCGGGCTTCGGGCATCAAGGCTCCCGAAACACGTGGCTGCAGTTGTCCCGGACTCGTCAACGTCCTGGTTCAAAAAAGGCCACGTTCAGGAGGTTTTGCAATTTTTCCCCAAGTGGGTTGAGACGGGCATGTCCCTCTACAGGAGGAAAAGTCAAGAATAGAGATGAATAGTCCAGCGAAGATTTTTCGTGCTC
>CAUYUJ010020175.1:84380-162583 GCA_963575745.1 Prorocentrum cordatum
CGCCATCCTCCGGGCCGCCGTGTGGAAGGCTCAGATTGGAGGCGCAGCCACACCCGCTGGTGGAATGGCAACTCTGGAACATGGTGACCATCTCGGGCGGCAGGTTCGCCGCCGCGTCAAGCGAGGTGACGTTGGCAACCTTTCTCGCCTGGTGGTCCTGGGAATCCGTCGCCCGCTTCTTCGAGCTACTATTTGCCAGGCTGTCAACTCAATCGTGGGTGCTTGCGCGTTGGCCAGCGACGCCCCGCGCAACCAGATCCCACATTCAACGCGGAGTGCGCGCCCGAGGGACCGTCTATCTTCCTTGATCCCGCGGGCAGAATGGGCCTTGAGCCCCGCGTCCGCCCCTGCCCCCTTCAGACGCCTCGCGAATGGGTTTATTTTCTCGGGGGCGCGAGGCAGGCGGCGGCGCGGATCTTCGGGCAGGGGCGAGTCGGGCCCACGGGGGACGCGCCCCAGGGTGCCATTCCTGTTCCCGCGGCGAGGATTTCTGTTGCTGGCGAGGCCCCCGCGGCCGGGCCGGCAGCGTGGACGCGGCGGTGGACAAAGTGGGTCGGGCCGGGGTCGAGGGCGAAGAACACGCGCCTTGCCTGCGCGCCCGCATCTCGGAGGTCCGCCCCCGCAGGTGATCGCGGCAGTTGTCTCGAAAGAAAGTGGCTCGACAGGAGTTGTTCTGAGGCTTCGGCACCTGCGAGCTCAAATGGGCCCCTGTCTCCTGGGAGTAGCGGCTTTCGTAATTCAATTGACGCAACGTCGCAGTTGTCGCTTCTGCTGGTCGGGGTCGCTGGTGGAGTCCTCAATGCAGATTCCTTAGTAAAGATTCGTTAATGCAGATTCCTTACTAAGGGTTCCTTGATAAGGATTCCTTAATGCAGATTTCTCACGAAGGGCCCCTCAACAAATATTTCTCGATGCAGATTCTTCACTTGAGACTCCTTGCAGATCCCTCATCGAGAATACCTTCGTACATGTTCCTGTTCAAGGAACCCTGACTAAATATTCCTTACGAAGGATTATTTCGCGCATCTTTCTTGCTGAGGATTCCTGACTGGGGATTTCTTGATAAGCACTCTTGAATAAGCAATCCTTCGCAAGTGGCCCATCGCCCGGCGACTCCGCCCACACCCCGCGCGCGGAACAATCGCGCCCTCCGCGGCCCCACGTCGCCCCCCTCCCAGGGCGAGCTCAAGATTTCAGCGGAAAGAGAAGTTGATTGAGAGGTATCATATTGCATGCTTCCAGGAATCCCATGGTTCCAGGGCCGACTTGGCCAATGTTAGCCGACGATATGCGCGCGGGCACATTGTGCGACAGCTTCATGGGGGATGGGGCAGCTGGGGGAGTCGCCACATTTGTCTATGTTGCTCTCGTTGCTTTGTTCCCGCGCTTGTTTCCTATCGAGGTGGTAGACGGGGGAGTCCTTCTGCCGCGTTGCTCGGGGCCTGCAGGGGGCCCCACGATGGCGGGCGCGCACATGCTCGACGCATGTGATAACATTGAGCGCGCGTAAGCTGCGCGCGGGGAAGATCTTAGATCTGCTGCCCCCTGCTGCTCACAGCTTCGCGCTGCTGCGGCTTCCGTGAAATCTATCAGCCTGACCCCGCGCGCAGGGACATGGTCGGGGACGAGATTCGCGGGTTCTATCGGCACGACGGATTCCACGCCACTCTCCCTGCGGGAATCGCCACTCGCCAATGGGTCGGTCGCATCGGCTAGCGCGGCTGGGGCCCTGACTTGCAAGGGGGCGTCGTCGGGCCATGTCCGCGTCGCAGCGACTATCGCTTGCCTCCAAACTTGGAGGCCCCCTCTCGGTGCCGAGTTCGATTAGCAAGCGCGGCGCGCACAGGAGGGTGGCATCAGCACGGCCGGGGGGGCTGACAATCTCAGATGACCCGTCGGAGCGCACTCGGAAAGTGAAAGCTTTTTTCGGCGCTGTAGCGGCTGAGTTTCGGCAGTCTCGAAAGAGCCGACGAGGGTCGAATGGCGCGGGGCGCCCCTGTTTCGCATTCGCGGCGCGCGGGGGGTGGGTGGGTGGGTGGGTGGGGGGGCAGCGGCGGCATCTCGTCGTCCGGGCTCGCCGATGCCGCGATGCATGCTTCTCCGCGTTTGATGTCGACCGCGGCGTCCGCGCGGGCCCCGACGGCCTGCGCTCTCTGATCGTCGCTGCGCAGAACGGATGGTTTGAGGGGGGGCTGGAGAAAGCGGGGCGGGACAGGGGAACTGAGGCGGGTAAGGGCAAGTGAAAGAAGCGTCTGCTGGCTCTGAAGAGAAGCTGGGCACTGCTGGGACGTCGCATTGGATTGAGGGGGGTGCCGGGCGAGAGCCCCCCCCCGCTCGAACCCCGGCGACGCGGCCCGCGCGCTGGCCCCCCACCGGGGAAAAGTTCTCGCCCGCGCCCCATCGCGATGAACAGCGCTGGCCTGCGATCTTTTTTCGCGTGCAGTCGATTGGCTGGCTGCCTCGCGAACCCTTCTGGCGCCTGGATCAGGGCGAACGCGAAAAAGCACGCGCGTTCCTAGCGACGCTCTGCTCCAGGTCCCGATGGTATCCCGCGCAGTTGTCGGGCGGCCCCTGAGGCCGCTGATGTTTTGGTCTACGTTCGCGAAGCGGCGCATGATGGCGAATGCGCTGCTCTTCCTGGGCGCCGTAGGATCAGTAGAAAGGCTTCCTCACCGAAGGGGGAAGAGCCCGCCGATCCGGGCGCCCCTGTCTCGAGGCTGCCCGGCTCGACCCGCCCCCTGTCTCTCTCCAGCGCGGATGCCGAGATCCTCTCGGGAGCGCTTTGCATTGCCCTCTCGGGCGCGATCTGCGTTGGTCTGAATGGGGGCAACGCCGCGGGCGGTAATGAGGCAGCCGCGCGGGGGCGTTAAAGGCCGCAAGATAACGGATCATGATATGGTGGAGGAATGGCGGCTTTGTCAGTAGATGCGGGAAGTTGATAAAGTTGGCATCTCATGCGTTGATTTGTCGGGCGGCATGCCCGTCGATTTTCTCGGCGCGGATTTCCCAAGCCCCCCGGGCCGCGGGCGCCCCGCAGGCGGCGATTGGTTTCTATGTCCCACTTTATTGGAGCGCCTTTGCAGCGGTTAATTTCGCTCAAACGGCGGAGATCAGGCCCCCGGTCGCGCATGGAGTCAGGCGTGGAGACCCGCCGCCGATGGCCTTCTTCTCTCGAGCGATCGGCCCAGTTCTCAGATGGATCAAGAACCAGCGCGCGCCCAGGCTGGGTCTGGTGCTTGCGCGCGCTGAGAATTGCTGCTTTGGTCTGCAGAATAGCATTGTTGATATGATGCCTGTGCTTCTACTGTTGGGCTTGTTATCATCTGCCATCGGTATCTCGCTGAGCATCGGCAAATGCTGCGCGCGCGTGCACGGCGCGCTATATAGCGAGCGTCTGTCTTGGCGCGCGGGGGGTAAGGGGGTCGGTTCCAGGCTATGAAATTCGAGACCCACGCATTATGCTCCGGGTTCTGGGTTGGGCCAATGGCCCGCGCCGTGGAACGGCAGGGGGTCTCGGTCGATTCCCGGCAGAGCGCGCGACACTTTCGGCATCCTTTTTTGGGAGTGCCGACGACGATTCGGCTTCTCCATTCGAACTGCCTATCGGCATTGCAATATCGGCCTCCACGAGTTCAGGGTGCCCCAGAGGTCGGTAGACCATATCGGGAGGCGGTGGTCTTGACGGTGGGCCCTAGGCACGCGCTGAGCCATTGCATGCTTAGTCAGCGTCGAGGTCTGGGGGGTCATTTAAATTTTCGGGCTTGCCATTCATGTCGAAGGCGACGAGGTCGCGTCTAGGTCAAATGTACAGCGATTGCTTGGGTTTCGCACGATCAATAGCAGCTCATTAGTGGTGCGCGTGATGACGAGGTCCGTCTTGGTCGGCAGCTTTTCCCTTGGCGGAGGAACTCGTTAATTAGATGCGCGAATGGGGATGCCGCGAACCTTCTCTCTCCCGAAATGAAGCGGGCGGGCGGGAATGCCCAGCGTAGGGCGCGCGAATATCTTCTAGGGCTTCCGGCGCCGATGACTCCCTGGGTCCACCTGCAGGTTCGCATTGGGCGATGGCCCATGGAAGTTGGGATGCCAGCATTTCGCCTTCGGTCGCGGTTCAGGGCTTTTGAAAAGGCCTCGCGCGCCCCCCTTTCCCGCCGGCGTTCTCGGGATTCCTTCCCGTGGAGCGAGGACAGGAGGCGCTGTTTCCGCCGCGGGGGGCCCGACGACTTCCACCATTGCAAACGCTTCCCTGCGTTCAGATCTCCAGCGCCCCCTTGGGCCCCGGGCGTTCAGAACCTGCCAAGACAGTGGAGGGGGCTCTTGCGTGACGACGGTTCTTGGTCCTGCTCCCGTTCTGCTGGGGCCTGCGTGGGCGCTGGATCGCGACGTCGCGGCCGGCGCCGTTCCCGATGCCTTCCTGAAGACGCGCGCGCCCGCCGCCGCCTAGGCATGGCACTTCCTCCTCGAGGATTTGCGCAAGGCGGCGTGATAATTTGCCACGGTTCTCCGCGACCGCCCCTGTCCATGGGGCCCCAGGATCTTGTTTCTTGCGGGCCCTGGCCCCGCGATGTAGCCTTCTCGAAGTAGGCTATTGGTCTTGGAATCGCTGTTTCCCTCTCGCCATGGAGGCGACGCGCGGACGCGCAGCGGCCAGCGCGGGCCCCCGGGAGAACGAGGGCAGCAACGGCCGCTCCGACGACCCGCCGCCCCCAGGCATTCGTTTTATTTGCGTCGTGCCCCCTGGCCTTCGGCGGCGCCCTCTCTTCTTGTTTCTCGTTTCGGCCCTCTCGCTGCGCCCCGGGCGTTGCTCCCTGCCTCTTCCGCGGGCCTTTGCATCAGCGCCCCTGTTCACTTGCCCTCGGTGCCGGGTGGGCTGCGTTCAGCCCCGTTCCTTGTGTCGTTGTGCTTGTATATTTTGTTTTCTGTGTTTGTCCTTGAGCGCATTGAGCTCGGTGAAGTAATGTCTCGTGGTTGTCCGGATCTGGGATCCCCGCTGCAAGTCCTTCTCCTTGCCCGCCCCTGCCGCTGCCTCCCCTGCCCAGCTGTGGGGTGGCGCGAAATTGGGGGCCTCGCGTTTGTCTTCGCTCCTGTGCCCCCTGTGCGGCCCCCCCGCTGCTGTTGCTGGCGTCGCCGTTGCTGCTGCTGCGCGCCCTCTCCCGCGCGCCCCTCCGCCGCTGCTCCGCGGCGCCGCTGGCGCTACCTGCCGCGGCGCGACGCTGGCCGGGGCCCTTCCGGCCGTGGGCGGGTCGGTTTGGGGGCGAGCGGCGAGCGGCGAGCGCCCCCCCTGCCCCGCCGCCGCGCCCGCCCCGCGCCCGTCGACGAGGTGCCCCGCGCGCCTCTCTGAGGGGGCAGGGCCCGCATTGCAGCCGGGCCCCTGCGCGGGCCCCCCGCCCCAGACGCGCGCGGAGGCGGCGAGCGCAGGCGCCCCCCTTGTTCAAACGCGGACCGGACAATTGGCGCTTGCGAAACGGCCTTGGGCGTTTACTAAACAGCCTTGCCCTGGGCGTTTGCATCTTTGGGTGCGTTTACTAAACGGGCCTGGGCGTTGGCTTTTTTGGGTGCGCTTACTAAAGGACTTCGCGTGTCGGGGTGGTTACTATGGAGGTGGATTTGTTGACCCCCACTTGCGGAGCAGGGACTCTGCCCCCCCATTTTCCTGTCCTGCAGCTGCTTCTCTTTTTTTTGTTATCTCTCTTTCTCTCTCTCTCTCTCTCTTTCTCTCTCTTCCTGTCTCTCTCTCTCTCTCTATGTTTATCTCTTTTGTGTGTTTTCTCTCTCTCCCTCTCTCTCTCTCTCTCCCTCTCTCTCTATATATATATATGTTTGTGTGAATATCTCTCTCTCTTTCTCTCTCTCTCTCTCTCTTTCTCTCTCTCTCTCTCTCTCTCTTTCTCCATATCTCTCCCTCTTTATGTACTTATGTTTGTTCTCTCTCTCTCTCTTTGTCTCTCTCTCTCTCTCTCTTTCTCTCTCCTTCTCTTTCTCACTCTCTCTCTCCCTCTCCCTTTTGTTTGGTTTTCCTCCCTCTTTCTCTCCCCTTGTCTCCCCCTCTCTCTATATGTACGTGTATATATGTGTATTTGTACCTATACATAGATATATACACATATATATATAGATATGAATATATGTATGTGTGGTTTTCTTTGTGGTGATTTACCCTCTCTCTCTCTGTTCCCCTCGCTGCTACCTGTTCGCGGACATATTGACTACGGACTACTGCGGGTGCGCCCGCGGTGGGGGGAAAAAGGATTCCTCCTCCTCCTCCTCCTCCTCCTCCTCCTCCTCCTACTACTACTACTACTACTACTACTACTACTACTACTCCTACTCCTACTACTTTACTACTACTACTACTACTGCGCTGCTGCTGCTATCTACTACTACTAATACTACTACTACTATACTTAATACTATTACTTATAGTAGTACTACTACTAGTATTTATTATTAATACTACCACTACTAATACTACTACTACTACTACGAAACTACCTATTACTCCTACTAATACTACTACTACTACCTACTACTAATACGACTTATACTACTACTACTATTACTACTACTACTACTACTACTACTACTACGACTACTACTACTACTACTACTACTACTACTACTACTATACTACTACTACTATACTACTACTACTACTACTATACTTACACTACTACTACTACTATACTTACTACTACTACTACTACTACTGTACTACTACTTACTACTTACTACTCTACTACTACTATACCTCTACTACTACTACTATACTACTACTACTACTACTACTTACTACTACTACTACTACTAGCTACTACTACTACTACTTCTACTACTACTACCTACTACTTACTACTATACTACTACACTACGACTACTACTTCACTACTACTACTGTACTGCTACTGCTACTGCTACCTGCTATACTGCTACTACTTACTATACCTATTACTACTACCTACTACTACTACTACTACGTAGCACTACTACTCTACTACTACTACTACTTACTACTACTACTACTACTACTACTTGTACTACTAACTACTCCTACTATACTACTCCTTTTCCCCCTCCTCCTGCCCTTCCCGCCCCCCCCCCTCCTCGACCTTGCCCTTGCGCCCGCCGCGCCGAGTTCGCCGACCGCGGGGGTGGCATCGACGAGGGCGAGTCGGCCGACGAGGAGGTGGAAGGCGTGTGCGGCCCGCGCAAAAGTGCCGCTTCGCGCTGAGGGGCGGAAGGGAGGGAGGGAGGGAAGGAGGGAGGGAGGAAGGGAGGGAGGGAGAGATGGGGGAGAGGGAGGGAAAAACGGAGGGAGGAGAGTGAGGGAAGAAGAGAGGAAAGGAGGGGGAAGGGGGGGGGGGAGAGGGGCGGGTGGCAGGGATAGCGGAGGGTAGGGAGGGAGGGAGGGACAGGGGGAAGGAAGGGGGAGGGAGGGAGGGAGGGAGGGAGAGAGGGCGCGAGGGCGATGGGGAGGGATGGGGACGGCGGGAGGGAGGGAGGGAGAGGGAGGGTGATGAAAACACTGGACGGTGGCAATTAACGCTTTCAGGTACATATGTTCATGGCTGTGGAGGTACGTTGGCACCCCTGCAGACGGCCGTCTTCGTTGGCCGAGGGGTCGTAGGGAGGGTCTCGGCCCCCCTCCGGTGCCTATTGGCGGCACGGTGGATTGGTGCACTGATGGGAGCGGGGCCCCAGCCCCCCCCCTGTCTTGGCAGCTGCCGAGGGGTGGAGCCTATGATGGTCACCACCAGGGGGGCAGAGGCCTATGATGGTCCTCGCTGGAGGAGAGGAGGGAGGAGAGTCGGCGATTGCAAAGGGTACAGTGGGGGCCCATGCCAAGAAACACCCTGCATGTCTCCAGGGTGCCCTGGGTTTCTTGGGCTTCGATGGTTTTGCGATGGAAAGCGCGGCGCTCCCACACCAAAAATCGATGGACGTCCTGTGGTCTCAGGGTTGGGTTTCTTGTGGAAGGCTTCTTGTGGACCGGCCTCCGCTGTATGGTGACGTTGGGGTGTGGGTTGCGATCGGCGCCGTTGGGGCCAGGGGGGCACGGCACGGTCCTCGTCGGGCCATCTCAGGGCGCGGCGGGGAGCTCCGTCGAGGTCCTTGCCCGCCCCCCAGGGTGCCCCCCAGGGTCAAGTCGGGCGTGTCCCTCTACAGGAGGAATATTCAATTTTTGGGGAATATTTTGAGTATATTTCATTTGTCGCCCAAAAGCCGCCTGTAGGGGGACATGCCCGACCTGACCCCACGGTGCCTGTTGGAAATCACACCCTTTGCAAGCCACGCCCCTTGGAGTAACCGAAAGAAGCCGGTGTCCGGGAACATCTGGCCATCCATGGAGTCGAGGTCGGAGCGCCTGGCCGCGGGAGTCCTGACAAGAATCGTGCCCGACCCCCGGGGGAGGGGGAGGGTGGAGGGAAGGGGGAAGCACGCGGAGGCAAGGACCGCCCGCCCTGCCCCCGCCCCCCTCGGCTTGCTGGTTTCTTTGTATCCATCATGCGTCTTCCTTCGATCTTGATCGGTGAGTGGATGAGAGGCGGCTCAAAAGAGGGGGAGGGGTCAAGCTAGGTGCGCTGGCTGCACATCTGACGTCCGATCCCTCCCTTCCATCCCGTACCATGGCGTAGATATCCTATGTGTTCGCGCAGTCGGATGTCGTGCAGGGCAATGATCCCGAGGGGATACACGATGGATAGGAAAGCATGGCGTAGGAGAGCACGGCACAGCATGGCATGTCATAGCATGGCGTGGCATTGCGTAGTGAAGCATGCCATCACAAAGCATAGCAACGCAAAGCATGGCAGCGCACAGCGGTGCACAACACAGCATCGCATTGCATGCCGTGGCATGGCTCCGGATGACTTAGAGGGTAGGTCGCCCGTCTACGAGAGGACAGGGCCTGTCCGGAATGCCGGCTCCATGTCCTCCGCAACCGTGCCTGCCCGATGTGGGCGCTTTGCGCTTTCGAGTGCCAAGTGCCGTCCAGAGGCGCGGGAACGAGGCCAGCACTGCAGTGGGAGCACGAGTTAGAATGAGCGAAGCGCCGAAATGAGGGCGGCGCTGCAGCGGGAGCACCATTGTGGAAGAATCAGAAACGACCGGATTGCAAAAAACACAGGACAAACTAAGTAGAATGGAACATTGTGTGCAACGGCTACAGTAACAGGGATGGACATCGAAATCGTACCACGAACCAGCACCATCAAGTACTTAGGCCAGACGATCACCTTCCACGACGCCACCGCGACCGAAGTCAAGCACCGGATTCAAGCTGCGTGGGTGTGTATTATGTAGCGGCCATTGACAATAATTCACCAGCAAACACTACCCATTGAGACATCGATTGCGACTTTACAAGGGTACAGTCATCCCTACTATGACGTACGGCGCCGAAACCTGGACTCTGACAGAGCCCCTCAAGCAGCAGCTACGACGAACGCAACGACGCATGATCAGAATAATCATAGGGACACCGAGGAGACGCACAGCTGCACCGACACCGCACCACGACCCAGCAGCAGACCAAAACAACACCCACCACCACAGTAGGGGATCCACCAATCCACGCGACTCTAACGATTCCAACGATTCCACCGACTCCGACGTACGCAACGACCTTCCCAACCCACTCAATCTGCAAGGCGCAGGCAACGACGACGAGGACACGCAGCCAATCAGCAGGGGGGATGACGACCTGGAGCTGTGGTCCGACTGCATCCGCAGAAGCACACGGAGGGCGGAATCACTCATGATCATGCACGATATGCCAGACGTATTGTATACACATTATAAATTGGTATGGCCATGGGCGAATACGGTGTCTCACCATCCCACGACGCGCTGGACCCGGAGAGTGCTCGAATGGAACCCGAATCTCAATACGCGCCAGCGCGGACGACGGCAGCATAGGGGGACAGCCAAAGCGGTGGGACGACGATTTCCGCAGCTTCCTGCACAGTCTGGACAGCGAGGCCGTAGAGGAACAGAACAGGGCAGCCACCCAACCACGATAACGCGAGCGCAACAACACGAACGACCTACGATGGATCCGGGCCGCTTGCGAGCCGGCATACGTTTCACAAGCTTGATTATTTTGGTGATCTTCTTTGTCGAGGCCACGGCTTCCACGCCATGTACTAATGAGCACGGGCGGGCTCCCCAGAGGAGCGAGCACGACTCCGGCGTTCGCCTTCGCCTTCGCCTTCGCCTCTGCCCTCCGCGTGGCAATGCCGCCGCACCCCTCACACGCATCGTGGCCCCATAAGGATCTCCCCCGAATGCCCCAGCAGATTTGCTCACATGCGCTTCTTCCGCCCATGACGGCGCAGCCCTCACACGCTTCGTGGCCCCAGAGGGGGTTCCATCGAATGCCCCAGCGGTAGTGCTCGCATGCGTTTCCCCCGCCCATTATGGCACACCCCTCATACGTTTTGTGGCTCCATAGGGAACAGCACCGAAGGCCCCAGCGGCAGTGCTCACATGCGTCTCCCCCGCCCATTACGGCACACCCCTCCCATGTCTCGTTGCCCCAGAGGGAGTTCCACCGAAGCCCGCAGCGACAGTCGTCATATGCGCCTCCCCCGCCCAGTATTGCGCTCCCCTTACACGCTTCGTAGCCCCATGGGAAGTTCCACCGAGGACGATATTCACAAGTGCGTCACTCTCAACTGCACGTGGTTGGGTCTTTTGCCAGGAGGATTTCCAAGGATTTCCATGTGAAAACACGTGCTTCCGCGTTTGAGATGTTGTCTTGTTTCCCGCTCATCCGCTCCGCTCCCTGAGTCCCCTGATCGCCTCCGTCCAGTTTCAATTAGGATCCACTGTGTAAGGCCGAGGCAGAAGTGCATTAAATGCAAGACCACCACGAGGCCGCTCTGGCGGCAGGATTTCTGGTGGGCAACCAGGACAGCAATTTGGACCACGAAAAACATGTGGGCGACAGCTGGCTACGACAGTAGGCTGCAACAGGTCGTGGCTGTTTTCACGGATTCGAAATTGCTTCACCCCCCCGGGTCCGACGTTTTTACTATCCCTTTTGCCTGGGGATCCACGACTGCCTGCAGTATCCCATTCCGCGCGATTGCTAATCAACGTGTCTGGGGATTGTCAATCGGCGTGTATCTTCTCAGGGGCCAAAACCGCGACAATCCCCCCAGGCCCGAAATTGCTACCGTCCCTTTTCCTGTGGACCAACGACGGCTTCCAGGAGTCGAACTCTGTAGGAAAATGATGGTGTTGTATACATGGCCTCTTCGGCTCAAACTTCGGCAGACAGACCATTGCTTACTTCACCTCCTTCCTACCCCTGCTCTAGGCAGGCCATCCACGGGACAGTTGTCCTGCCCTGCAATCGAGCCTTAACCCATCTGAGAGCGCCCTGGGTGGTTGGGAGAGAACGCGCCCAGATGGCGGCCAGCCTCTTGACCACGGCTTATCATCGGCATCGCGCGGAAGGAAGAGGGGAGCATCGTCGCGCCCGCGTGCGCGCTGGGGTCGGGCGGGCGGGCGGGCAAGGTCGGATCTGACAGTGCGGTGTTCCAGCATGGTGATTGTCGTGTGATGTATTGAACTACTGGCATCTACCTGATGAGGTGCGCAGTGGTCCCGCAAAGCCGCGTCGAGGTCGCGGACAGGCGACGCAGCCAGCGGCCCCCTCGACGGGCGACGTGGCCCCCCCCAGGCAGGAGGGGTGCAGATATGCTTCTGGCCTGCAGATATGTTCCTGGCTTGCAGATATGCTCCTGTCAGGAGGGAAAGGAACAGACACAATGAATCGTCGACTCCCAGGAAAAAATATGGGAAGTGGTGGGAAGGCGAACACCCAGAAGATATGTGAAAATGTGGGGAATCCTGTTAGTTGTGTCTATGGCCTTCAGTGCTCCTGGCCTGCAGGGTGTTTTTTTTTGCCCGCGATATCTGTCGGGCCACTGGGCCACTGGCGGCGAGCGAGGGAGCGGGAAACGAGAAGAAGAAGGCCTTGCCAGAGGGCGGGCGGGGCTTCCCAGAAGCCCTCGCGCATTCCGAGAAGTTGTGGTTCGTCTTCGGGGGAGGCTTAGCAAACTTCTCGGAAGGACGGGGGACTTCAGAGCCTTCTGAGAAGGCTTTCTCTTTCTCACTTCACCCCCCCGCTCGCCGCTGGCCGATGGGCCCCTTTGAACCGCGCGACGCCCGCCGCTCAGGGGGGGAGTCCACAGGGGGGGGATCACCCTCCCCACTGGCCCCCGTTTGCCCTTGATGCCGGGAGCGCCTGAGGCCAGGAGCATGTCTGGCCACGGCCGAGAACGTGGCGCCCTCGGTTCGGGGGTCCGAGCGAGGAGTGGGAGGGAAAGGTGCGTGCACGAGGAGGAGGAGGCAGAAGCAGGAGAGCGGAGGACGTGAGGCGCCGAGGAGGAGGCGGGAGCAGGACGATGAGGAGGCGGAGCGCGCGAAGGAGGATCGAAACGAAGGGGAGGTAGAAGGAGGGAGGGAGGGGGCCGAGGAGGAGGAGGTTCAGGAGGAGGAGGGAGGAGGGGGAGGGGGAGGAGGAGGAGGAGGAGGAGGCGCGGCGAGAACTGTTCAACTTGATAACCAGAACTTGTAAAGTATGCAACAACTACATGGATGGAGGGCGTCTCCTGTTCAAATCGGGGCTTCCGTTTGAGACCACCTTAGGTTGTATTGCCACCACATGTGTGGATTTGGAGAAAGTGTAAACGGAGTCAGGGCGGCTCGTTTTCAAAGCGGCGTTGTAGTCTGAAGTGTCTTCCTGTAGTTGATGATGTTGCTTCGTCGTCGCCCTTCTAGCTGGAGGCGTGGATGACGGCTCCTTCTCAAAATTGGGCTCGCCTGCGTTGCAGGACCGTGGGCCGCTCGTCTCTCCAGAAGGGACTTGGGACGGGCGGCCGTCTTGCAGCATCGCTGGTGCATCTTAGGTCCGCTCGGGTCCCTGCCCCCTCACATCCCCCTCATCCACCCCCCCATTCCTCTCAGAAGACGGGTCTTCCTTCCTCCCCCCTACGTCCTCCTCCGCCTCATCGTCCTCCTCCTCCTCCTCCTCCTCCTCCTCCTCCTCCTCCTCCTCCCAACAGGGAACTGCGACGGGCGCCAACATCGCAGAGCGGATTTCGTCTGGGACACGATAGGGTGGGCCCAGGGTGTCCTGGAGAATTTCGTTCCGGATTTCGAGGTGAATTTCGTGCGGATTTTTTGGCCAGGAATGAAGACCAAACAAAAATCCACGTGAAATTCACTTCGTTTTTCGCTCGCCGTTTCGGGCAAAAATCCACGCAGAAATTCGCTGCAGCACGTCTGCAAGGCCGGTGCATTGACTCATATCCCCCTCATCCCCCCTCTTTCCTCCCAACAGGGAACTGCGACGGGTCTTGGCATGCGGCGGCCGGCGCCTCGGGTGCTCTGCTCACGGCGCCCTGGAACTCGCGGGCACAGGGTGGGAGGAGGGGAGGAGGAGGAAGAGGAGGAGGAGGAGGAGGAGAAGGAGGAGGAGGAGAAGGAGGGAGGAAGGAAGAGGAAGGGTAGAGTGAGCGGAGCATAGAGCACGGATGAGGCGGGAAACAGGACAGCGGAGGGGGGGGAGGGAAAAGGGGGGAGGGACAAGCCAGGGGGCGCCACGCGTTCCTTCCCGTGGCGCTGTTTTTGTCTCAGCCCGCCGACGGGTGACACAGCGGACCTGGAACCCCCTTGAAGGACACCATCGTGATTTGCGCGATTGGAAAGGGGCACTTGTATATACATATACGACCACCCTGCGGGTGATAAGGAGGTGAGGGGGGAGGGGGAACCAACGTCTCACTCAATCGATCTCGCTATCGATCTCACATTCGGTCTCACATTCGGTCTCACATTCGGTCTCACATCGACACCATCATCATCATCATCGACATCATCATCATCATCATCATCATCATCATCATCATCATCATCATCATCATCATCATCATCATCATCATCATCATCATCATCATCGGGACACCATCAATCATCATCATCATCACCATCATCAACATCATCATCAACATCCTCGTCATCGGGACACCATCTTCATCAACATCATCAACGTCATCATCATCATCATCCATCATCATCATCACCATCACCATCATCACCATCATCACCATCATCATCTCACAATCGATCTGACTATCGATCTCACAATCGATCTCACTATCGATCTCACAATCGATCTCACATTCGGTCTCACTACCGATATCACAATCGATCTCGCAATCGACGTCATCATCATCATCAACATCAATATCATCAACATCATCATCATCATCATCATCATCATCATCATCATCATCATCATCATCATCATCGCCATCATCAACATCATCATCATTACCATCATCATCATCATCATCATCATCATCATCATCATCATCATCATCATCATCATCATCATCATCATCGGGACACCGACGGGACACCGACGGGACACCGGCGGGACACCGGCGGGACACCGCCCCGGCCGCCCGGTGGAGAATCATTTGGTCCGGCCGCGCCTCAGCCACAGAGGACACCACCGGGACACCGCGCGCCACCGGCCGCCCGGTGGAGAATCATTTGGTCCGGCCGCGCCTCAGCCACAGGAGACTTTCCTCTCGCCCGCCCACGCAGCTTCGCCTCGCCCGCACGCACGGCACGCACGAACACGAAACCGAAATCGATTTCCCGGTAGGGGGGCTCTCCGTTCCACTTCGATCTCACCCCCTCACCTCCGATTAAAGGACGAGGACGAGGAGGGGAGGAGGAGGATGAAGAGGAGGAGGAGGAGGAGAAGGAGGAGGAGGAGGAGAAGCAGGAGGAAGAGGAGGAGGAGGAGGAAGGCATCAGGAGCAGGAGGAAGGAGGCAAGTCCGGTGCGCTCCCTCCACACCTGGCCCCCGCCTATGATTCCAGCCCGTACAACCAGCTAGGCAAGCTAAGCTGAACACACAAGGCCTACATCGCACCCAGGCGGACACATGTTGCGCGGTTCCGCGACCTGCCTCTCGCACCGCGCCTGACATCCAACCTCTCGCTCGCGATGACAGGTGCTACCCGAGCGGGCGGGGCTCGCATATGAGGCGTTCCAAAAAGGGCTTCCCTTTTCGAGGGTAGTAAGGGATGTTATCTTTTTCGAGGCGAAAGGCGGCGGAAGGTCGGCGGAAGCAAAACGAGGCCGCCTCCGCCGGCGGAAGCCGGCGGAAGGTGGTGGAAGAAAACAATTCGCCCCCAAGAGATGAAACAGTTTTTGGGCACAGGGTTTCTGAGATCGGCCATATGGCATCCGGTATCCTCGCTTCTCTGCTCGGCGAACCAAAGGTTCGTGTCGTGTCGCCGCGGGCGACCCAGAATCGCTCGATGTGGAAAGATTTGGACGTTTCGGAAACGGCCGATCGTTCAAGGTTGAACGATCCCGCGGTGTCAAAAGCCAGCGCCGAAGTCGGCACGACACGAACCTGACGTATGCCATTTCAGGCCCCGCGTGGCCTCTCTGAGGGGTCGCGGCTGGGCGGCCAGGGCAGGCTGGCCAAATCGCACAGCAGCGCGGGGGTCCGGCCCCCGGGCCCAGCAACGGGAAAACCGCCCGTCCTTGAAACGGTTTGCAGTTTGTTGGAGGCCTGGAAATGGGCACCAACACCAGCACAAGGGCTTGCCTCCACAGGGGGAAGATGATCGTAGATTTCGGCGTTGGTGGTAATATTCCGGTCACCTTGGAAGCCTGAAAATTACCACCATCGCCGAGATCGGGATATTCTTCCCTTGCTGGAGGCACACCGCCGATATTGGTGTTGGTGTCAACCTCTAGGTCTGCCAGTTTGGGGTTACGTCGGGCATGTCCCTCTACAAGGGGGGAATCTTCAAAAATAGTCTGAAAATAGTCGGGAGACGATTTTTCGACCATTCTTGACAATTCTTGAGCATGTCTGGACTATTTTTGGTCTTTCGTCGAAAGGCCGCCTGTAGGAGGACATGCCCGACCTAAGTTTTGGGCCTTCGCGTAAGGTTCCTTCGAGGGCCCGGCGGAACGGCCAGGGGAGGCCCAATCTTACAGCAACGGTTAGCGCTGGCCCAGGGCCTCTCTAGGGAAACGGGTCCTTTTTCAAACGTGGGGTTTCTTGCAGGGCCCGGCGGAACGGCCAGGGAGGCCCAATCTTACAGCAACGGTTGGCGCTGGCCCCGGGCCTTTTCTACGGAAGCGCGTCCATTTTTACCTAACAGCGAAGACTGATAGGTTTCTAGTGGGCTCAAAAGAGAGCATTTTGACTCCCCAGGGGGGTCTGGGCGGGTGCCGGGAGAAGCCGGGGAACCCGGGCATTCCCCAGGATTCCTATAGATTCGTATAGTTTCCTATGGATTCCTACTCGTCGTGTTCCCACAACACAATTCCCAGGCCACATTTTGAATGCCTGGAGCCGACTGTAGGCCATTTCGTGTTCTTCGTCTTCCCAGAACACCATTCCCAGGCCACATTTTGAATGCCCGGAGCCAGCTGTAGGCCACTTCGTGTTCTTCGTGTTCCCAGAACATCACTCCCAGGCCACATTTTGACTGCCCGGAGCCAGCTGTAGGCCACTTCGTGTTCTTCGTGTTCCCAGAACATCACTCCCAGGCCACATTTTGATTGCCCGGAGCCAGCTGTAGGCCACTTCGTGTTCTTCGTGCTCCCAGAACACCAGTCCTGTACCAGATTTTGATTGCCCGGAGCCAATTGTGGGCCACTTCGTGATCTTCGTGTTCCCAGAACGTTAGTCCTGTGCCATATTTTGAATGCCCGAGCTGAGGCAGGCTGAGGCCGAGGCAGGCTGAGGCTGAGGCTGAGGCACGCCGAGGCAGGCTGAGGCTGAGGCTGAGGCTGAGGCAGGCTGAGGCTGAGGCAGGCTGAGGCTGAGGCTGAGCAGGCTGAGGCCGAGGCAGGCTGAGCTGAGGCTGCTGAGGCTGAGGCAAGGCTGAGGCTGAGGCTGAGCAGGCTGAGGCTGAGGCTGAGGCTGAGGCAGGCTGAGGCTGAGGCTGAGGCAGGCTGATGCTGAGGCAGGCTGAGGCTGAGGCTGAGGCTGATGCAGGCTGAGGCTGAGGCAGGCTGAGGCTGAGGCCGAGGCTGAAGGCAGACTGAGGCTGAGGCTGAAGGCAGGCTGAGGCTGAGGCTGAGGCAGGCTGAGGCTGAGGCAGGCTGAGGCTGAGGCTGAGGCTGAGGCAGGCTGAGGCTGAGGCTGAGGCTGAGGCTGAGGCTGAGGCTGAGGCTGAGGCTGAGGCTGAGGCAGGCTGAGGCTGAGGCCGAGGCAGGCTCAGGCCGAGACAGGCTGAGGCTGAGACTGAGGCTGAGGCTGTGGATGAGGCCGAGGCAGGCCGAAGCTAAGACAAGGTGAGGCTGAATGGGGGGGGGGAGGAGGGGAGGCTGAGGCAGGCTGAGGCCGAAGCAGGCTGAGGCCGAGGCAGGCTGAGGCTGAGGCTGAGGCAAGCCGAGGCTGAGGCTGAGGCTGAGTCTGAGGGAAGGCTGAGGCTGAGGCAGGCTGAGGCTGAGGCAGGCTGAGGCTGAGGCTGAGGCAGGCTGAGGCCGAGGCAGGCTGAGGCTGAGGCTGAGGCAAGCCGAGGCAGGCTGAGGCTGAGGCTGAAACTGAGGCAGGCTCAGGCATCCGTAGGAATCTAGAGGAATCCTTAGGAATCCCTAGGAATCCTTAGGAATCCGTAGGCATCCTTAGGAATCCGTAGGCATAGTTAAGCATCCTCAGGAATCCTTGGGATTCCCTAGGAATCCTTAGGAATCCCTAGGAATCAGGATTCCTAAGGATTCGTAGGGTTTCCTAAGGATTCCTATGGATTCCTAAGGATGCCTAAGGATGCCTTAGGAATCCCTAGGAATCCTTAGGGTTCCATTGGATCCTAAGGCCGTTGCCACTGCGACTGTCATTGCGAATGCGACTGCGACTGCGAGAACAGCAGAATTCTACAACTGGATTCTCACCTGAATCTTAAGGTGAATGCTTCCAGATATGCTTATACACATCGCTGTTAGGTTGCTTTGCCGGGATAATCAAACGTGAGGTTTCTTGCACGGCCCGGCGGAACGGCCAGGGGAGGCCCAATCTTATAGCAACGGTTGGCGCTGTCCCAGGGCCTTTTCTACGGAAGCGCGTCCATTTGCAAACGCGAGGCTTCTTGCAGTGCCTGGCGGAACGGCCAGGGAGGCCAAATCTTACAACAACGGTTGGCGTTGTCCCGGGGCCTTTCTTCAAAGGTGTCGTCCCTTTTCAAACGCGCGTCCATTTTTCAAGCGTGTCGTCACTGTTCGAGACGCGTCCTCACTTGTTTCAGGCGTGTCCCGTGGAGCGCGTCCATGTTTCAAGCTCGAGGTCATTCGTCGGGCCCCGCATATGGAGCTTCTTTGAGGGCCCGACAGGGCGGCCAGGGGATGCCAGATCGCTCCGCACAGTGGGGGGCCGCCCCCGAACATAGCGTCTGTGCAATTCGCCGGTCGCGGGCAGCACTCCCCTGCATCTCGGTCGGGAGGCGCGAGGGCTTTCTGAGAAGCCCCGCCGCCCTCTGTGTGAAAGCCGGCCCCCTCTGCTTTCTTACCCTGGCGCGCCGCCGCCCGACCTGGGTGGCACGATCGTCCCCTCCCCGAAGAAGGTCGGTGCGTTTCGGGGCCGTAGATACCATGTTGAAAAATACTGATGGCAGCCATGTTGACAGCAGCGAGGTACCAGGCACGTGAGCACACCGAGGATTGGTCCGCCGCAAAGGTGACCCAGCCGCAAAGGTCCTCCCCTCCCCCCCCCCCCGCCTTCCTTCCCTTTGCCCCCTCCCCCCCCGCCCGCCCCCCGCGGCCCGCGGGCGCCGCGCGGGGAGGGCAGGGCGCCGAGGCTGCCTCGGCCCGGCCTTGACGGCATGACCGCGCGACTGTCCTCACGTGGCCAGCTCGCGCGGGGGGCTGCTTTGAGGGCCCCGCGACGGCCAGGGGTCCGAGGCGGAGACTAATCCATCACCACCGCCTGTGGGGTCGATCTTCTTGGACATCCACGGGCGGTGGATCTGGACGGGTTGGGGCCCCTGGGGGGGGGGGGGGGGCAGCATGTTTTTTTGTTGTTCCATGGTTGCGCGAGGCGTCTCAAGATTGACAGTAAAAATCCCCACTGAGAGGCAAAAGGTGGGCATCGACCTTTTATGGATTGCTGCCGGGAGTGAGCACTACACGGACAGCATAGACGACATGCGAGCCCGTTGCAACACGTCGCAAAATCCAGCACGCCGACTTGCAGGAGGACGGACAATTTCTGCGACAAAGTCCACCCCCCAAAAGTGTCGCAACGGCGTTGGGGCGCCGAGATGGGCGATTAGCTAATTAGCATGCGCACAACATGCACTACGAAGCATACACACGTCTGCAACTGCATGCATTCACACGCCGAGTCGGCCCCTAAGGCAGAAGCAGACACCGTTGTAAACCGTGCAGAGATATTCAGGCGAAGCGCCTAAAACTCCCTTCCACTACAGCTCGGAGTCATGTGCCAAGGCGAAGCGCCTCCAGCGCAGACATACAAAACAAGACGTGCTCGAGAAAATCAGTTCTTCCCAAAATGGTATCACGTCACGCGGACTGAAAGCATGGGGAGATCGTCTGGCTCCAATCCGGCAAGCATGCTGACAAGGGGCGTCTTCTTGGCAGCCTTGACGGCCGAAACGCCGGCGGATCCGACTGCGCCGAAAACGATGCTGGAGTGGTCAGCGTCGATCTGCGCCTGGCGAAGGGTTCCTATCGCGAACCTCTTCAGGTCCGCTGCCTTCGCAGCGTCGGTCACCTGCACGATCAGCGGATCACTGTCGCACTCCATGTCCAACTCATTTGCGGCACGCAAGAATAAGGGTAGATGCACTGGCATGCCATCGATGAGCTTGGCTAGGGCGTCCGCGGCGGTGCCGAAGATGACCTCGTTGACGACCACGGTGCTAGGGCCAAAGGCCGTGCTGGACACCATGCCCGCTTCAGCGTCGTGTGCCCCAGCTCCGTTGCTAGGAGAAGCGCCTTTGGCCATCACGGCGAGCTTCGGGAAGTCAGGCACTGGCGGCAGATGCGGCAGGCTGCCACCATCTAGCGGCTCGGGGGCCATCGTCGGCTACTGCGCGGCGCCGCCGCATCCACGCAACGCCTCCGCTCCATCTGCGCGTCCATGCGCATCGAGAGCGCTGACTCCCGCGCCAGCGGCGGGGGAGGCTGCGATGGGCTCCATCGCCCGACTGGCGGCTGGGACACCACCTGCTTCGTCGTGTAGTTCACGATGGTCGGAATCGTCGTGATCTGGACCGTCGCGTCCGCCTCCAGCGCCTGCCACATGGATGGGGGCGGTAGGGCAGCCCGCGACACCAGGACCGAGCCACACGGCCCAGCCGTCTGGTACCCACACCTGCACCCAGCGTCCCGACGGGGGAACACCGGGCCTGGCGGGCGGCAGGCAGCCCTGCCGCTCGCCTGCTGCGATCTGCGCCTGCGCCATCTTCTGCGGCGCAGCGCCCTCCAGGCTGGTGGCCTGCGCCGCCTCGGCGCCGGCTGCGGCCATCGCGGCAAAGAAATCCCACGTCAACCCCACGCTGACGATGACATGGTCGGAGTCGCCAAAATGCCCCCTCTGGGCGGGGCCCTCGTACTTAATGCTTCTACCTGCTTCTTCCGACCGATGGGTACGACCACCCCTCGGGTGATCATCGGCGGCGCGCGAGGAGGGAAGCGGGAAGGAGAAGGCCCTCCCAGAAGGCGGCGGGACTTCTCAGAAGCATTCGTACCTTCTGAGAGGTTTGCTGTGTCTCTCTTCTGGGAAGGCTTAGAACACTTCTCAGAAGGCCGGGGGACTTCCGAGCCTTCTGAGAAGGCCTTCTCTTTCTCACTTCCCCCCTGGGCTCGCCGCCGAGAACTGAGGCGGTTGGGGGGCGGAGGAGGGGGAAGAGCCGACTGCTGGCAAATGCGATGGGTGTGATGCTGACGATGCTGGCGACGAGCCCCTTAAGTCGGGCCTGTCCCAGGACTGTTCAAAAATAGTCAAGACATACTCCGGGGACGATGTTCTCAATTCTTTTGGGCATGTTTTGCGCATGTTTGGGCTGTGTTCCATTTTTCCGTCCAAAACCCGCCTGCAGGAGGACACGCCCGACCCAACGCCCCCCCCCCCCGAGTCGGCGACGACACGCGATGACGGCGTCGTGCTGCGGCGTAATCTGTACACATCGGCGCTCGCGCCCGTCTTTGGCCCTGGCGTGCTCCTCGGGCCGCCCGTGGAGATTCGTCCGGCCAGCCGGGGCCTCCTGGGATCGGACGGGGCAGGACGGGGAGGAGGAGGAGGAGGAGGAGGAGGAGGAGGAGGAGGAGGAGGAGGAGGAGGAGGAGGACGAGGAGGACGAGGAGGACGAGGAGGAGGAGGAGGAGGACGACGACGAGGAGGAGGAGGAGGAGGACGAGGACGAGGACGAGGAGGAGGAGGAGGAGACCGTTCAAGGCCGAGCGATCCACGCGGCGCCAGAAAAACCACCGCCGGGCGTCGCGGCGACGACGTGCACCCGCCGCAGCGGCACGGCGGGCGCAGGCAGGAGCCCCACCTCGGGGGAGAGCCGCTCGAGACTCGGGGAGAAGCCCCCTCCAGAGCTCGAGCAGTGGCGAAGCGTCCTGGCGTGCCCATAGGCCTGCCAAGCAATGTTCCGAGAACCTGCTGTAGCTTCCACGAGATACTCTTAGGACATTTCTGGAGGGGCCTGTCCTGTTTTTACGCATCGGGCTTCTTGTCTAAGAACTTTGCATTTGTTATTAGAACATGTTTGTGTTCTACGAACATGTCGTGGTAGGCCTACAGGAATGCCGGAACGGTCGGTCCTTGCTCAAAGAGCGTTCCGGAACGCTCTCGGAGCGTTCCGGAGCGCTCTGAGAAGGCCGCGGCGCCCGAGACATCTTCCAGAACCGTTGGATCTCAGAGGTTCTCGTATTATCCTCACCCGATTTTGTCCTCGTCCTGGCTTCGTCTGATGGGGTGCCTCCTGGGACTTGCCAGTGCCTCCAGTGTCGGCCGCGCGCAGAGGGGGGGAGTTGGAGGGGGGAAGGCGTCTTAGAAGCACGCCTGCTCCTTAGAAGGCCCAGGCCTCGCCTGCAGATGGAAGGCCCGCGCCTTCTGAGAAGCAGCCGCCTTCTAAGAAGCCTTCCCCCCTCCCCCCCTACCCCCTTGCCCGCGCCGCTAGCAGTGGTTCCGACAGCCTCCACGGTGAAGGAGGATGAGGATCAGGCAATCGCAAACATGGATCAAGGGGGCGTGGATTAGCGACGGGTCCCGTTTCCATGGGAGATCGCGGATTTCCGCCGCCGAGCGAGGCGGCACCAGGAGGGCGCCCCCGAGGGGAGGAGGGGGTACAGAAAAGGCCAGGAGGTGCGACAGCAAGCGGACGAGTAGGCGGAGGAGGGGGGAGAGCAGGAGGCGGAGCGGCAGGAGCGGGAGGAATAGGCAGGAGGCGAGGAGGAGGAAGAGGAGGAGGAGGAGGAGGAGGAGAACGAAGAGTAGGATGAGTAGGAAGGTGAGGAGGAGAAAGAGGAGGAGGAGGAGAAGAAGGAGGAGGAGGAGGAGGAGAGGAGCAGGAGGAAGGCAGGAGAAGGAGGAGGTGGACGACGACGAAAAGAAGGCAGAGGAGGTGGGCGACGAACAAGAAACACCAGAGGAGAATGGAGCAGGAGAAGACGGCACGACGCTCCAAACAATTTGCCTGATAATACGCTTGATCACAGGAAGGTGTTCTTATAGCACTTCACAAGAAAACTAGCGCTTCGGTGATTTCTTCACGTCGAGAGCACCATGGCAGCAGCCATCTGTTCATAAGTTGTCCCTCTGGGGGCCATGGAACGCGGCTCGTCCGAGCCCAAGTCCGGCACCGTATGCGGCGCGGATGCAGCTCTGCCGTGCGCCAAAGGTCGGGGGGCGAAGCCGGTGGGAGGAGCTGCCGGGCCGGGGCCACGGCGACCAGGGAGCCGGCTCGCTTGCCAGGAATGCGGCCGGGACCGAGCCCGGCCGGGTGCGCGGTCGGCCAGGAACGAGGACGCGTCACGAGGCACAAGGGAAGTTGGGAGGGGGGTGGGGGGGTCAGGGGCGGCCTCACCGACCCCAAGCAAACCATCCCCTTCCATGACGTCCCCCTCGCCTCGCCCCAAGACGCATGGTATGCATGCGGCCAGAGGGAAGCCCGAAAGGCGAGGGTGGCGTCACGGAGGGGGCCGGTTTGCGAGGAGTCGGTGAGGCCGCGCCCGAGGGGGCGGCGTGGGCCGCGGGGTCCTCTCGCCGCGCACGTGCGAGGGTCGGCCAGGTGCGCGTGCGTGCGGAGGGCATTGCACGCATTCGCCCGGGAGCCTCGCCGAGGGCATGGGCCATGGGCGCCCTTGGATGCGTGCGTTGCGCGTTGCTCCCCCCAGGTTTTTATTCGTTCGTGCCTGCCCCATATGCCCAGGAGCGCTGCGGGGCCAGGGGGGGGGCTGATGCTGAATGACCGCACATGCGCACCGAATGCTGTTGGTTTTCGCATCAGGTGGTAAAGGCTGGACCGGGTTGATGTGCACATGCTTGTTTTTCTGGATAGGATGATGAGGGTTGGGTCGCGTGGATGTACACCGAATCGTGGTGTTGCTTAAGGCATAGGATGGTGAGGGTTGGGTCGGATGGATGTGCACCGAATAATGTATATATATATGTATGTCGCATCGAATTCTGATGGTTAGGTTGTATCGATGTGCGCCGAATCGTAGATCTCTGTGCGACTGGTGATGATTGTGTCGTATGGATACGAACAGACTTGCAACGCGTAGGATGGTGAGGGTTGGGTCGGATAGATGTGCACTGAATTACGCTTGTTGCGTAGGATGGTGAGGGTTGGGTCGTATGGGTGTGCGCGGCGCTAAAGCGAGAACCACATTTCGAAAAGAAGCCGGCCTCCAACCTTGAAGCCATGGCCATGTTTTCAGACGAGTGCGCGCGGCGCTAAGGCGAGAGCTACATTTTGAAAAGGAGCCGGCCTCCATCTTTCGAGTTGTAGCCTTTTTTTCAAAGCCGAGCGCACGCGGCGCTGAGACGAGAGCCCTATTTGAAAACGAACCGGCCCCAGTCCTTGAAGCAGTCGCATGTTTGTTGAGTCGAGTGTGCGCGGCGCGCAGGCGAGAGCCTCATTATGAAAACCACTCGGGATCCATCCTTGGAACTGTTGCCAGTTTCCAGCTTCAGGATCAGAACTGGCGAGGAAGTCGGGCGAAAGACCCGGCCCAGCCTGCGGACACGTCCCGTGGTGCGAGAGGGAGGAGTGATGTTCAAGGAGAAGGAATGGCCGGGCGGGGCCACGACGAGGATAATCCGCTCCGTTCCGGAACGCTCCCAGAGCGTTCCAGAACGCTCTGAGAAGGCCGCGGCGCCCGAGACATCCTCCAGAGCCACCAGACCTCAGAGATCTTCGGCGCATCCTCACCCAATGTTTTATTCCCAACCATCCTGTGGTGTTGGGTCCTCGTTTTGAAGAGACGGTGCCCCGCGTTCTCCTTCCTTCCTCCCGCTGCCTCCTTCCCCCTCCCATCATCATCATCATCATCATCATCATCATCATCATCATCATCATCATCATCATCATCATCATCATCATCATCATCATCATCATCATCATCATCATCATCATCATCATCATCATCGGCACACCCCTCACACGCTTCTTGGCTCCATAGGGAGCTCCACCGAAGGCCCCAGTGCCCGCGGCCGCATGCGTCCCCCACACCCATTTCGGCACACCCCTCACACGTTTCGTGGCTCCATAGGGAGCTCCACCGAAGGCCCCAGTGCCCGCGGCCGCATGCGTCCCCCACACCCATTTCGGCACACCCCTCACACGTTTCGTGGCTCCATAGGGAGCTCCACCGAAGGCCCCAGTGCCCGCGGCCGCATGCGTCCCCCACCCATTTCGGCACACCCCTCACACGCTTAGGAGCTCCACCGAAGGCCCCAGTGCATGCGTCCCTTTCGGCACACCCCTCACACGTTTCGTGGCTCCATAGGGAGCTCCACCGAAGGCCCCAGTGCCCGCGGCCGCATGCGTCCCCCACACCCATTTCGGCACACCCCTCACACGTTTCGTGGCTCCATAGGGAGCTCCACCGAAGGCCCCAGTGCCCGCGGCCGCATGCGTCCCCCACACCCATTTCGGCACACCCCTCACACGTTTCGTGGCTCCATAGGGAGCTCCACCGAAGGCCCCAGTGCCCGCGGCCGCATGCGTCCCCCACACCCATTTCGGCACACCCCTCACACGTTTCGTGGCTCCATAGGGAGCTCCACCGAAGGCCCCAGTGCCCGCGGCCGCATGCGTCCCCCACACCCATTTCGGCACACCCCTCACACGTTTCGTGGCTCCATAGGGAGCTCCACCGAAGGCCCCAGTGCCCGCGGCATGCGTCACCCACACCCATTTCGGCACACCCCTCACACGTTTCGTGGCTCCATAGGAACACCCATGGGCACACCCCCACACCACGTTTCGTGCACACCCCCATCACACGTTTCGTGGCTCCATAGGGAGCTCCACCGAAGGCCCCAGTGCCCGCGGCCGCATGCGTCCCCCACACCCATTTCGGCACACCCCTCACACGTTTCGTGGCTCCATAGGGAGCTCCACCGAAGGCCCCAGTGCCCGCGGCCGCATGCGTCCCCCACACCCATTTCGGCACACCCCTCACACGTTTCGTGGCTCCATAGGGAGCTCCACCGAAGGCCCCAGTGCCCGCGGCCGCATGCGTCCCCCACACCCATTTCGGCACACCCCTCACACGTTTCGTGGCTCCATAGGGAGCTCCACCGAAGGCCCCAGTGCCCGCGGCCGCATGCGTCCCCCACACCCATTTCGGCACACCCCTCACACGTTTCGTGGCTCCATAGGGAGCTCCACCGAAGGCCCCAGTGCCCGCGGCCGCATGCGTCCCCCACACCCATTTCGGCACACCCCTCACACGTTTCGTGGCTCCATAGGGAGCTCCACCGAAGGCCCCAGTGCCCGCGGCCGCATGCGTCCCCCACACCCATTTCGGCACACCCCTCACACGCTTCGTGGCTCCATAGGGAGCTCCACCGAAGGCCTCAGTGCCGCCGCCCGCATGCGTCACCCCCACCCATTTCGGCACACCCCCCGCATTTCTCGCACGGCAGGGTCATCACCACGGTGGCGTGCCAGGGGCGCACCATGCGCGAAGGCGACGGGGCGGGGGAACGGCGCTCCGGGGGCGGCCAGACCTCCGGGGCGCGAGCAGTCCGCGGCCAGACCATCTCTCGGTCCTGTGGACTCTCGCCCTGGGCCGTCGGCTGCCCGGCGCGCTGCTCCCTCGGTCGACGTCGCCCAGGCGTGATCCTGGATTGCGGCCGCCACGAGGTAGGGAACGGCAAGAAGGAGGACGACGACTGGTGGCTGGAGCTCTACGTGCTGCTCTCGCGCGCCACGCGCCACGAGGACCTCCTGCTCATGCGGGCGCCGCGCATCGAGTTCTTCCTGGCAGGGCCGCCGCAGGGCTTGCGGAAGCAGCTGGAGCAGTTTGCGGCGCGCACGAAGCGGTGCAGGAGGGAAGCGACGGCCCTCGCCAGGGAGCTCGGCTTCACCGAGTTCATCCGCGAGGCCTGACCTGAGGAGCGTCTCCCCCGAGCCGCGCCTTCTCTCGACTGCCCGACTAATTGTTTGGCCTCGCGCCGCGGACGACCCGCGCGCGTCGCTGGGACCCTCTCGGGGCGACCAGCGCGCGTCGCGGGAACTCCGTGCTGCGGGGGGCCCGGCGCCTCGTTCGCCCGTCGTCGCTCTGCCCAGCGGTCAGAGACTTGCCCGCTATCAGCCAGCCAGTTAGCTAGTCAGCTCTCTCTGCTTCGCGCAGCGGACGACCCGCGCGCGTCGCTGGGACCCCGCCCGGGGCGACCAGCGCGCGTCGCGGGGACTCCGCGCTGCGCTGCGCCCGCAGCCTTGGATTTTGGAGTGCGCGGGCAAAGAGGAAGGAAAAGAAGAGCCGAAAGCGGGCGCGATCCTCGCAAGAGGCGTGCCGACATGGGCGTCGCGACGTGCGGACGCTGCCGTCGGGGTTCCCGCGGAAGCTGCCTGCGGCGGCCACGCCCAGTGTCACGTGTGTTCGGACAGGCATGCTCGACACTTACACTAGGCGGTTCCATGATCGCATTCATGCAAATATATTCACTCGCGCGCAGACCCATTCATACTCAGATTCCCTCGCGCTCTGACTCACCCGCGTTCTTTCTCTCGTAATCAGATCTATCGTGTTCCTTTGCGTTGTGTACCCCGCCACATTTCGGCACACCCCTCATGCGGTTCGTGGCCCCATAGGGAGCGCCATCGAAGAAGATATTCACAATTGCGATACTCACAACTGCATATGGTTGGGTCCTTCGCCAGGATAATTCCCAACCATCTTGTGGTGCTGGGTCCTCGTTTTGAAGAGACGGTGCCCCGCGTTCCCGCCTCCTTCCTCCCTCCCTCCTCCCCCCTCCTCCCCCTCCCACGCCCATTCTGGCACACCCCTCACACGTTTCGTGGCCCCATAAGGAGCTCCACCGAAGGCCCCAGTGGCTGCGCTCGCATGCGGTTCCACCCCCCATTCTGGCACACCCCTCACACGTTTCGTGGCCCCATAGGGAGCTCCACCGAAGGCCCCAGTGGCTGCGCCCGCATGCGGTTCCACCCCCCATTCTGGCACACCCCTCACACGTTTCGTGGCCCCATAGGGAGCTCCACCGAAGGCCCCAGTGGCTGCGCCCGCATGCGGTTCCACCCCCCATTCTGGCACACCCCTCACACGTTTCGTGGCCCCATAGGGAGCTCCACCGAAGGCCCCAGTGGCTGCGCTCGCATGCGGTTCCACCCCCCCATTTCGGCACACCCCTCACACGTTTCGTGGCCCCATAGGGAGCTCCACCGAAGGCCCCAGTGGCTGCGCTCGCATGCGGTTCCGCCCCCCATCTGGCACACCCCTCACACGTTTCGTGGCCCATAGGGAGCTCCACCGAAGGCCCCAGGCTGCGCTGCATGCCCGCGCGTGGCTCCATCCACCCCCCATATACGGCAGTTCGTGGCCCCATAGGGAGCTCCACCGAAGGCCCCAGTGGCTGCGCCCGCATGCGGTTCCACCCCCCATTCTGGCACACCCCTCACACGTTTCGTGGCCCCATAGGGAGCTCCACCGAAGGCCCCAGTGGCTGCGCCCGCATGCGGTTCCACCCCCCATTTCGGCACACCCCTCACACGCTTCGTGGGTGGCTCCATGGGGAGCTCCACCGAACGCCCCAGTGGCTGCGCTCGCATGTGGTTCCCCCCCCATTTCGGCACACCCCTCACACGGTTCGTGGCCCCATAGAGAGCTCCACCGAAGGCCCCAGTGGCTGCGCTCGCATGCGGTTCCACCCTCTTTTTCGGCACGCCCTTCACACGTCTCGTGGCCCCATAGGGAGCTCCACCGAACGCCGCAGTGGCTGCGCTCGCATGCGGTTCCACCCCCCATTTCGGCACACCCCTCACACGTTTCGTGGCTCCATAGGGAGCTCCACCGAAGGCCCCAGTGGCTGCGCTGGCATGCGGTTCCACACCCCATTCTGGCACACCCCTCGCACGTTTCGTGGCCCCATAGGGGGCTCCACCAAAGGTCCCAGTGGCACTGCCCGCTTGCGTCCGCCACCACCCAGCACAGCCCTTGTTCCCTGCGCTTCACCCACCCAGAACAGCGCTTCGTAGCCCTATAGGGAGCTCCACCAAAGGTCCCAGCGGCACCGCCCGCATGCGTCCGCCACCACCCTGCACAGCCCTTGCTCCCTGCCTGCGTTTCACCCACCCAGTACAGCGTTTCGTGGCCCCATAGGGAGCTCCACCGAAGGTCCCAGTGGCACCGCTCGCATGCGTCCGCCGCCACGCAGCACAGCCCTTGCTGACCGCGTCTCGCCCACCCAGTACAGCGTTTCGTGGCCCCATAGGGAGCCCCACCGAAGGTCCCAGTGGCACCGCCCGCATGCGTCCGCCACCGCCCAGCACAATTGCGGCATTCACAACTGCATATGGTTGGGTCCTTCGCCAGGCTAATCTTCGTCCTGACTGCGTCTTAGTGTGAAGTCGAGCCTGTCCCTCTACAGGAGGGAAGTTCAAAAATAGTCAAAAATAGTCTGGGACGATTTTTCCCAACCATCCTGTGGTGTTGGGTCCTCGTTTCGAAGAGACGGTCCCCGCGTTCCTCCTTCCCGCCCTCCTCCCCTTCCTCCCTCCTCTCACCACCTCACATTTTGGCCCACCCTCACACGGTTCGTGGCCCCATGGGGAGCTCCACCGAAGGCCCCAGTGGCAAAGTTCGCATGCGGTTCTACCACCATTTTGGCTCACCCTTCACACCGTTCGTGGCCCCGCAGGGAGCTCCACCGAAGGCCCCAGTGGCAAAGTTCGCATGGGGTTCCGCCCCCATTTCGGCGCACCCCTCACACGGTTCGAGGCCCCACAGGGAGCTCCACCGACGGCCCCAGTGGCAAAATTCGCATGCGGCTCCACCCCATTTCGGCGCACCCCTCACACGCTTCGTGGCCCCATATGGAGCTCTGTTGCAGCCCTCAGTGGCAAAGTTCACATGACGTTCCACACAATATCGGCACACCCCTCACACGACCCGTGGCCCCATAGGGAGATCCACCGAGGGCCCCAGTGGCAAAGTTCGCATGCAGTTCCATCCCCATTTCGGCACACCCCTCACACGGTTCGTGGCCTCATAGGGAGTTCCACCGAGGGCCCCAGTGGCTAAGTTCGCATGCAGTTCCACCCCCGTGTCGGCGCACTTCTCACACGGTTCGTGGCCCCATGGGGAGCTCCACCGAAGGCCCCAGTGGCAAAGTTCGCATGCAGTTCCACCCCCATTTCGGCGCACCCCTCACACGGTTCGTGGCCCAATAGGTAGTTCTGCTGCAGGCCTCAATGGCAAAGTTCGCGTGCAGTTCCACTCCCATTGCGGCGCACCCCTCACACGGTTCGTGGCCCCATATGGAGCTCCACCGAGGGCCCCAGTGGCAAAGTTCGCATGCAGTTCCACCCCCATTTCGGCGCACCCTTCACGCAGTGCGTGGCCTCATAGGGAGCTCCACCGAAGGCCCCAGTGGCAAAGTTCGCATGCGGTTCCACCCTCATTTAGGCCCACCCCTCACACGGTCCGTGGCCCCATAGGGAGCTCCACCGAAGTTCCCAGTGGCTAAGTTCGCATGCAGTTCCACCCCCAGTTCGGCGTCCCCCACACGGTTCGTGGCCCCATAGGGAGCTCCACCGAAGGCCCCAGTGGCAAAGTTCGCATGCAGTTCCACCCCCATTTCGGCGCACCCCTCATGGTCGTGGCCCATAGGGAGTTCCACCGAGGGCCCCAGTGGCAAAGTTCGCATGCAGTTCCTCCCCCGTTTCGGCGCACCCCTCATACGGTTCGTGGCCCCATGGGGAGCTCCACCGACGGCCCCAGTGGCAAAGTTCGCATGCAGTTCCACCCCCATTTCGGCGCACCCCTCACAAGGTTCGTGGGCCCATAGGGAGCTCCACCGAGGACGGTATTTATCATTGCGTTACTCACAACTGGATATGGTTGGGTTCTTAGCCAAGATAATTATAGTATTTTGTTGTGGCTATTTTTGAATATGTTGTCGAGTATGCTGAATTGTTCGTGAAAAATCCCCCTGTAGGGGGACAGGCCCGACCTAATCTCAGCGGGGGCAGGAGGGCCAGGAGGTGGCAGAAGGGCAGGAGGACAAGGAGGAGGAGGAGGAGGAGGAGGAGGAGGAGGCGGGTCAGGAGGTGGCAGAGGGAGGGGCGAGGCTCTGGCCTCCCCGCAGGCGGCCCGTGCTCGGCGTGTCGGCGCGCTGGCAGGTGCTGCCGGCGCTGCTTCAGGTGCCACGGCGGCCAGCGCGGCCGCGCCCGGGCGCGCGGCGGCTGCCTTTGGGTCGGGCGTGTCCCCCATACACGCGGATTGTGGGCGATTGTCAGCAAAATAATCAAAGAATAGTCCCCAGACTTTTTTCAAAAACCATTGTTGAGTTTTCCTCTTGTAGAGGGACGCGCCCGACTTAAGACTGCCTGTATCCGCTTTCCGCCCCCGCCGCCTCCACTTGCCTCGTCTCGCCTCCTTCCGCCTCCTTCTTGCGTCGCCCTCCTCTTCCTCCTCTTCCTCCTCCTCCCTCCTCCTCCTTCTTCTCCTGCTCCTCCTCATCTCCCTCCTCTTCCTGTTCTTGCGCCTTCTCGTCCTCATGCTCCTCCTGCTCCTCCTCCTCCTCCTCCTCCTCCTCCTCCTTTCCTTGTTCGTTCTCCTCCTCCTCCACCTCCTCTTCCTCCTCCTTCTCTTGCTCCTCGTCAGCCTTTTCCTCCTCCTCCTCGTGTTCCTTCTTTTCCTCCTCCTCCTCCTCCTCCTCCAACTCTTTGCCCGGAGAGGACGCTTGTCTGCCATGTGGCTCACCTGCATGATGTCTTGCGGAGCCGAGCAGCAAGGAGCAGGCGAGGGCAGAAGAGACGATTGCCGTCAGCCACCTACCTGGTCGCTTGAGCACAAGTGCGTCTACCCGTTTCGCCACTGTGTGCAAGACCTTCTCGCTTGGAGCGCTTTCGCTACAGATGAATAGCGTTCAGCGTTGCGCCGCCATCATGCTGAAACTTGGTGGCGCCGTTCGGGAATTAACTCGCTCTATGAACTTCATGGAAATGGCTCAGGGAGGCATGGCTAACGACCAGATTGAAGACGCCGTCACCGACCTCCTTGCGAACCTCGCCACCCAGGTCGGTCTCCTCGGCGAGGAGTCGCGCTTACAAGCCACACGGGAACTCTTCGAGTTCTCGAGGCGGCGCAACGAAGCCACCGATGCGTTGCTCTTGCGCTTCCTCACGTTGCCATTCCGAGCAACGCACAATGGTGGAGTTGCGATGGCATGGCAAGGTTACGGCTGGTTGCTCCTTCGAGCGGTCGGCGTCACAGTCATCCAGCTCATGATGCTGCTTCAGCCCTATGGCAACCAGTATCCAGCAACAGAGCCTGAATTCAACAGACTCAAGACCCAGCGCAGGCGCGTTGGACACATCATGGAGCACGCATCCAACAACATCGGCAGCGCCCTCCATTCTTCGGAGGCTCCGCATGACCAGCGACAACAGCCAGCAGCCTATACGACAACACGGCGAGCGAGCACGCCGCTGACCCCCGGCACGGGCAGGCACTTGACCTTTGGGCCGCGAACGTTGCCGACTTGCCAGGTGTAGGAAGTGCCCCCGCCCACGCGAGCAGCTCCCATGCGCGCGCCTCTGAGCTGCAGGCCGCCTTTTTTCGGCCGCCGCGGGCAAGCCCGCTGATGGCGCCCTGAGTTATCTCGAGTACCTGATGGCCTGATGGGCACCAGCTCCTCCTCCTCCTCCTCCTCCTCCTCCCCATTCCTCCTCCTCCTCCATCCCATTCCTCCTTCTCCTTCTCCTCCTCCTCTTCCTCCTCCTCCTCCTCCTCCTCCTCCTCCCCATTCCTCCTCCTCGTCTTCAGACACCGGCTCAGATTTTGGAGAAGCTATCGATTATTCGTCGGAACCGTTCCGAAGCTTATCCCGCGCTTCGATCGATGCCAAACTGTTCTTGCTGACGAAACACCACAGTAAGAATGGCCGTGCGTTCTCGCGCAAAGGTAAGGGAAAGGCAACGGAGTTCAGAAGCACGGTTTCCTAGCCGAGTTGACCGACGATCGAGTTGACATCGTATTCGACGGAGGAAATGGCAGAGGCAAAAGTTGGCGCTCCAGCGGGAAAGGCAGGGGCCGCAGGAAGAACCCACGGGGCCACGCCGGGCAGGCGATGAAGTGCAGCATCTGCGGGCCGGCGTCTCATTTCCGAGCCGAGCGTCCACAGGCTGGCTTTGGAAGCCCAGGTGCCCAAGGAGGCGGCCCGCCGACTCGGGGCCCCTGGGCGGCCCCTTGGCTGCTGGCCCCCATTGCTGGCGTCGCAGGAGCGGCCTTCGTTCGTGGTCACCGAATCACCGCCTGCACCTCAGTCAGGACCCAGCCGTGCTGCCACGCAGCCAACTCCTGAAGGTTCGTGGCAGGTGGCCGAGTCAGTCCATGGTTCTTGGTCAGCAGAATCGTCCGCGACCGTGCACTGCCAAGCTTGCACCCCGCTGCGCCACTTGCACTTCAAATCTTCAAAATACAGCTGCCTGCGGCAAGTCCTGCCAACGCGCCTGGGTTGTGGTTTAGCCTAGTTGATGTTCGTTGGAATCTCGTGGGAGGCCTCTTGGGTGCCTCTTGGCGGCAGACTTGAAGCCTCTTAGGGACCGTTTTGAAGCCTCTCGGGGGTCTCTCGGGGGCCTCTTGGGGCCTCTCGGCGGCTGTCTGGGGGCGTCGAAAAGTTTTGAAGGCGAGAACGCCAGAATCAATCAAACACTATTGGAAAATCAATGATGTCTGCTTTTCGGGAGCCCTCTTGGGAGACTTCTTGGAGGCCCCTTGGGCCGTCTTGGAAGCCTTTTGCGCCGTCTTGAAGCCATTTTGGGCGTCTGCGAGCGATCGTTCGGCGACTCGGGGACTTCCTGGACCGCATCGCGGGCCTCCTTGGCCGTCGCGGAAGCTTCGGAGAGCCCCGGGGAGGCGCCGCGGCCGCCCAGGTGCCGCCCGGGAGCATGGCCGGCGCGCGCGGGGAGGCGCGGCCAGGAGAGGGGGGGGCCTTGAAAAGAGCACAGAAAATTCTACCAGACACCCTTCGGCATTCTAGCGCGCCTCAACGTGTCAGGCGGCGCGGTGGCGGGTCGCCGCACCTTCGCCGGAGTCGCGACTGCCAGCGCCGCCGTTCCCAGGGCGCGCCCCTGCGACCCTGGGGCCCGCGGCGTCGGCAGGTCAGTCCAGCCCCCGAGTTGTGGCCAGCGCGCGCGCCCACGACAAATTCGCGACTGCAGGAAGCGGCTTTTCGGGGCCCCGCGAGTTCAACGCACTAGAACAATACAGCGTGGGCGCTCCCCTTCAGCAAACTAGACAAGACGCGGTTCCGGCTGGCCAGCGAATCGACATCCCACATCTGACTGGCCTCGGCCAGCTCGCTCGGCCGCGGGAGAGCCGCCTAGACGACTGGGCCGCCTCTGGGAGAACCTTGCCGCAGCGCCGATCACAGCCCCCTGGGTCCATCATTGCGCTCGAGTTAGCACCTGAGATAGCCGCGGGCTTCACAGCCCGCGCGGGCCGCGAAACCACGCGTCAGGCGCGTAGAGCTCATCGACGTGAACTCGCGCGGCCGATGATCAATCTCGCCTCGGCAGGGCCAGTGAATGCCGGGCCGCCGCCGTCGCCGAAGGAATAGAAGGCGGTTGCGCGCGCAGCGTCTGCTCGGGCGACCTCGCAAACCTTGACCGAATTCTCATTATGAAACGCAGCCATCGTTCCCATATCAGACCTGGCAGTCGCTGCTGGACTGGGGCGACCCCGAGGTTTCGTTGTCGATTTCTGTTGGTGGGTGCCGTTCAAACCTTCCGGGCAGCCCAGCGCCGTCAAATTTTGCGCAGCGTTTGCACGACGACGGCGGTTGCGCGAAAGGAATGCATTTGAACCATTGATGTTCGCGCGTGGTGAGGCGAAAGCAGACTGGATCTGAACGCAAAATATTAGTTTCCAGAGCACGTTTGTGATTGTCGTTGAACAGCGTGCCCCTGCATCGCAATGGTATGTTTATGAATTCCGAATAAATCAGTTTTGTCGTTTACGTTTTATCGATTTTAACTGTTCGGTTTGTTCGTTATTTTAAATTCCCGACCTAGGTTCTGCCTAGAAGGGTTCTTACTTTATAAGCTTAAAGGGCCGGGCAGTGCCCCTCGCCCTGGGCGGTTCCCCCGGCATCCGCCCCGCGGTTCCCCCAGCTATGTCCCCTTAGCTTAGCGTTGCTTATCTCATCTTAGTTTAGCCTAGCTTAGCTTAGCTTAGCTTAGCTTAGCATGGCCTAGCCGAGCCTAGCCTAGCTTAGCTTAGCATAGCGCAGCGCAGCATTAGCACAGCATAGCATAGCATAGCCAATCATAGCATAGCATAGCATAGCATAACTCGGCATAGCATAGCATAGCATAGCATAGCATAGCCCAGCATAGCACAGCATAGCATAACATAGCATAGCATAGCAGAGCGCAGCATAGCATAGCATAGCATAGCAAATCATAGCATTGCATAGCACAGCGCAGCATAGCAGAGTATAGCACAGCATAGCATAGCATAACATAGCGCAGCATTGCATAACCTAGCATAGCTTAGCTTAGCGCAGCAGTGCATTCCATAGCATAGCCTAGCATAGCATAGCGCAGCATAGGTAGCGCAGCATAGCCTAGCATAGCATAGCGCAGCATAGCATAGCATATCAGAGGCTAGCATCACACTGCGCAGCCGAGCGTATCCTAGCATAGCATAGCATAGCAAAGCGCAGCGAAGCGCAGCATAGCGCAGCATAGCAAGTCATAGCATAGCATAGCGCAGCATAGCATAGCATAGCATAGCATAGCATAGCATAGCATAGCATAGCATAGCAGCAAAGCAAAGGCAAAGCAAAAACAGCAACAGCAAAGCAAAGCACAAGCAACGCAAAGCACAAGCAACGCAAGCTGTCGGTGTAGATGTACATATTGCTTTCCTAGATGGTCCAACTCTTAGGTAGGGTCGCACTGGGATATTTCTCGTCGAAACAGACCGCGCAATCAAGTTTTGGCCGCTGTCGACATTTCGCAACCGGGGTTACCGTTTGAACCGAGATGTCGCTGTCATCTCGAAGGGGTGGTTACCTTTGAAAACTAAGTTTATGTCGTCGCTGTTTTTCCCGCGCAATCGGTTTCGCAAGAGCGCGCCGGGAGTGGCGTTCCCATCGGAGGCGCGCCGGCGCCAGGGGCGCCACGAGATTCGACGCTTCCTGCATCGGCAACGTCGAGGCGCGCCTGCGAGGCGACCCAGCGCGGGCACTTGTCTGTCAGCGCCCAACGCGTGGCGTGAGAGGTGCGCGTCCACGTCGCGCCCACGCCGCGATCGACTGAGCTTGTGGAATAAACGCCATCCACGTTCCAGGGGGCTCAACCACAGGAGCTCACCTATAGCGCGCTGACGTCGACTCGGGGGCAGCCGCCCATTTAGACGGCGCCGCCGAAATGCCGACTTACCGTTGGCGGCCCGCATGCGGTCGCGCCGCCGAGTGCGCCGCGCAGCTGCGCCGGGGTCGCGACCATCGACCCAGGTGCGTGGGCCAATCTCGTGGGGGAACCGTTGGCATTCTAGCTGCGTCGCCGCGCCGTGGAAGCCGCGCGCCGACCGCAGCATGTCGCCATGAGCAAACCTCCGAGCATCCAAGGTGCAGGCATGTGGGCCCAGGGGCGCGCCCGCACGGCGAGCGCGACCGTTGCCGTCGCGGATGATTAGGGCCACGCAATAGCGCTCATCTTCAAGGCGGCCATCGTTCGAGGGTCGGGCCGTGATCTACCGGGACTGCTTGGACTGTTCATCATGGAGAGCACGAGGGCAGTCCCGGGCACGGGCAGGCACGAGCTCGCACGTCAGGGGGGCGACATCCAGATGGCTTGGCTCCCCGGCACCGCCCGCGCGCCATTGCACGAAGCACCGAGGGGGCACCTTGTTTGTCATGGCGATCGCTGTTCAGACACAGGGTGGAGTGCCAGAGCGCATCGTGCAACTGCGCGCCCGCGCCGACGAGACTGAGGCAGAGATCGAGGACGATTCGCCCGCCGCTGCTGCTGCGTCGGCCGCTGAGGCGGAGCAGCGGCCCGCCCCTGCTTGCGATGGCCCGCCGGCCCACCTCGGGCCGCCGCGGCGCTCCTAGCCAGGGGGCCGCCGTGCAGGCATTTTTCTTTCGCGATAGAGCTTGCGCCCTGCGCGGCGCGAGCTCTCGAGCATCGTGGTTGGACTGCGCGCGCGACGCATCCCAGTTTTACGATCTTGTGACACTTCTCCTCATTCGCCCTCAGCTGAGTCGCGCGACATGCGTGCGGACTTGTCTGGATCATGATGCCGCCTGCGAACATCTACTCCGTCGAAAAAGACAATCGCGCCCGCGGCCATATCCATGAGCCGTTGGTCCATATCCATTGCCAGTAAGTTCGACCCCACCATTGCGTCGGTCACGTCCCCAGCTTTAGCCATGAGACTGGTCATGGTCACACTCTGCCGAGTCGGTCACCGGCTGAGACAGCGCTCCGTATTACCACGCGAATCGCGTAGGAAACAGCCTCGAGTGCACGTGCCCATATGGCTTGGTGCATCAGGCGAATTGGATCACACAGCCCGACCAAGTCTCTGGCCCGAGACCACAAGAGACGCACAGATTTCGGACATCACGGACACGTGCGTTCACAAGCCAAGGAGGTCAAGGCCGAAGTCATGTTGCAGCTTCATTCGAGACTGGTGAGTCACTTTGGATTGGTCAGAGCAGAACTCGCTGCTCACTCCGAGCCTATGGATTACGAGCCCCCGTAAAATGTTTCTTTTCTCATCGGCGAGGAGGCCTCGGCAGCCTCGTCGAGTGCCCAGGTCGGTCAACCCCGGATTGTTCGTCCGCTTGGCAATCCCAAGTCGACAGAGGAATCGGAACCACATCAGGAATGAGGATATCACGCATCATAGTATTGGGAGCGCGGCTTCCACCATCTCAGGGACGACAGCCCCCACCGACCATTGGATAGTGGATGCGAAAAAGAGCGCGGTACTCGTGCGCACGCGCTGCTCCGAACCAACCTTTTTACGCCAGTCAAAACTGGCTGCCCCGTCACAGTCGCACGCCTGGCCCCATTAGGGCGAGCCTCACGAACGAGCCAGGCAGCCTCGCTACCAGCACTTCCAACTGGCGCCAGAAGATTACAGCGCGCGAGGCCATGCCTCACCTGTGGACAGGCAGAACCAATTTTCAGTTTGCTGCCTAATCCACCTTGGCCTTTCCGACCGAAGTTGCCGAGCGTGCCGAGAAACGCGAGGAGCAACGCCATGTGCCCGTCAAGCGCCGAAAGACAGTAGACGACGTCTACAATGACATTGGCAGCGACCTATCAGGACTGGGCACGGAGGAACAGCTCGCGCAGTTGTTCAAAGATGCGCCAGTGAGCTTTCAACTACAGAGCACCTGGCCAAATCACACGCAGCTGAAACCGTCGCTGGACTCCGGTGCGCCCCCCACGTGAGCCCACGAGGGCCATCTCCACCACGGCCTCTACATGCGGGCCTGGCCTGGACTCTGCGAGCTGCGCGGGGGAGAAGCTCGCTCTTCGCAGATCGCCATCCGCCGACAGCCCGCTACTGGCGAGAACTTCGACCTGGCCGCCGGATTCGACATGGGTGGCCCCACGGAACAACAGCGCTTCCTCAGGTACCTCAGGCCCAACAACGTCCCAGTCGTGATTATGGCGCTCTCCTGCCGCAGCACAGGAACTCCCAGCGGCCACAACTACAGGATCAACTGTGGGACCTGGAGAGCCCACTATGGGGGGGACTCCCCTTGCATCATCTTCTGCGGCCAGGTAGCGATTATTCAGATCCAGGAAGGTCGGTACTTCTCTGTTGACCTACCCAGCCCCACGTGGCTCAGCACTGTGCCACAGTGGGAGTAGATTTCACAACGCCCTCGGGTGGACGCGTTCGCGTTTGACCAGTGCCGCCTGGGGGCTAAAGGATTTCAAGGCTTTCTGGCCAAGAAGCCCACTTGGCCATCCCACGCCTGCTGGCGCCCTCCAGGAACTGAAGGTGCAACTGGGGCCGCGACCGCGATGTCGACCATGGCCGCAGTCAACGCGCCAAGATACTGCAGGTCTGGCCCTGGCGCCTGGCTGAGCGCGTGGCGCCAGGCAGTGCGACCCTCAGGGCTGCGGCGGACAGCTCCGCCGCTCTCGTGGCTGAGCTCCACCCAGCGACCAGCTCTCAAGCCAGCCCCCATGTACTCCAAGAGCTGGAACGCTTCGAAGCTGCCGAGGAAACGCCACCACCAGCACCAATGGTCATCCCTGCCGTCTCGAGCGAGGCCGAAACCTCTGGGGGCATCGACCCGAGAATCTAACATTCAGGCCGACGCATGTGCGCATATGATGTGCATCGGCCCCGCTGGCGTTTTGATCAGAAACGCATGGCTCGCGGGTCAGCCCCCGCTGGTGCGCGGACCCCTCCACCCCCCCGAGCGGGGCCCGCGCGGCGGCGCTGCCCAGGCGCAGGCCACATGCCACCGCTGCAGGCGTAGGACGATTCGCCCCCGACGAAGACCCCTCCGCCCTCGGAGGAGCGCGTGACAGACAGGTCGGTCGACGGCAATCCAGCAAGAGCAGGTCGAGCGCCGGCAGCCGCCAGCGCTCTCATGGTCCCAGCTCGATCGGAGCCGCGACGGGCTCGCCGCGAGCGCCAGCGCGACGCTGGCCTTCCAGCGGAGCCTCCGCCGCCCATGGAGAGGGATCGCCAGCATCGGGTGCGTCCCTCACGTGGAGGAACACCAGGCTTGCATGAACACCTCCGCAGCCGAGCTGCTCAGCCTGCGGGTGCTGCCGCGGCCACCCGCCCCTCGGCCAGCCCCGTCAGGGCGCGATCCTCGAGCAAGGCCGGGCCTCTTCCTCCACCTCCACCACCGCGGGATGCGCCGCCCGCAGCCGTGGTGGAGACCGAGGCGGAGGAGGAGGGGGGGAGGAGGAGGGGGGGTGAGGAGGAGGGGGAGGAGGAGGAGGAGGAGGAGGAGGAGGGAGGAGGAGGAGGAGGAGGAGGAGGAGGAGGAGGAGGAGGAGGAGGAGGAGGAGGAGGAGGAGGAGGAGGAGGAGGAGGGGGGGGGAGGAGGGGAGGGGGAGGAGGAGGAGGAGGAGGAGGAGGAGGAGGAGGAGGAGGAGGAGGAGGAGGAGGAGGAGGGAGGGGAGGAGGAGAGGAGGAGGAGGAGGAGGAGGAGGAGGAGGAGGAGGAGGAGGAGGGAGGAGGAGGAGGAGGGAGGAGGGAGGAGGAGGAGGAGGAGGAGGAGGAGGAGGAGGAGGAGGAGGAGGAGGAGGAGGAGGAGGAGGAGGATATGTTTGACATGATCCTTCCCCTGGAGAGCGCACGCCAGGGCTGAGCCAGCGCCAGATGATGGCACCGAAAGAAAAGGACCAAGGCGGTGGCCGACGCTGGGGGCGGCGCCCCCAGGACCGACGCGGCCCAGTCGGAGTCGCTCGACTCCGCTGACCTTGCACGAGCAGCTATAGAGGTTGGGCGGGTCCTGACCGATCGAAGCTGCTCGGGCTGGCCACCCCCCTGCGCGTCGTGAGGGGGGCTGCCCGTGGAAGCCACCTCCCCCGTCTCGTTGGGGGGGGAGGAGGCAGAAACAATAGGAGCCTGTCCACCAGGATGCCCAGACCGTCCCGCTTCCTGCCCTAGCACGCGACGAAACGGCGGCGCGACGGGCGGCGGCGCGGGCGCCTGGCGGGCGCATGCGGCATCCACAGCGCAGCAGCCGCTTCCTCCTCCCCCTCGGATACCTGAAGGGTCCCCCCCGCAGGCCTCGCCTGACCTCCTGGGCCAGGAGGGGGGTGCCGAGGAGGAGCTCGAAGGGCGAGACGGCCCAGGCACAGCAGCGACCACGACGGTAGGAGACGAGGTAGACGGGACAGCGACTTCTTCTTGTTGCTGGCTCTGGGCGGGACCACGAGACTTAGGGTCATTCTCGGGGGGGCCTCCAAGTGGGCCCCTTAACGCCGCGGGTGCTTCCCCTTGCAAATTCGGTACTTCCACCGCTGGGCATTGTTTCTCGCGGAGTGGGCGCATTCTTCCCCCGGCAGCGCGAGGGGCCCCAAGGTGGAAACGGCCTTACAAGAAATGCCAACAAAAAGCGGTGGTTCATCATTGCACTGACATGAGAGCAGCCTGTGACCTAAGGCCCCGACATTGTTGAGGCTGTCGAGGGCCTCGCCAGAGCATCCAGAGGGGCTGGGGCAGGTGAAGCTCCAAACTTGAGATCCGCCTGCCTCCGAATGCGAAGGCACGCTCTGCACCGCCAGTAGGAGCGACTCCATTCCCAGTCATGCTGGAAACTGGCAGCCGCGGCCGACTGCTCTCCCCTTGGGGGTCTGGCCAGCTCGATGCCGCTGAGATCGAGGCGAGGCCGCAAGGGCAAGCGCTTGGCGCCAAGGCGAAACACCGCATTGGCCACCCGAATCTTGCGAGGTCATCCTGCAACTCGTTGGAAGCAGGACGGTGACTGGAGAGGCCTGCCTTCGCGGCAATGTCGGCAGCGTCGTTGCCGCGCTGGTTGAAAATCTGCATAGGCGCGAGATCGCAAAAGTCTTCGACATGAGCTTTGACCTTGACAACGGACTCCCACGGGGCGGCAAAGGAGGTGAACATCATGCCTGAGTACGGGCGCCGACAAAAGAGCTTCCACCCCCTGGGTTCCCCAAAAGCTCGGACAACATTGAGGCTGTCCGAGTGCCCTCTGTGAATGCCATCCACATTTTAATCCCTAGGTTCAGCATTTGGAGAGTCCGACCGTTTCGCGTTCTGGCTCAAGGGAAAAACATCCCAGGGGCGATCTGCTGCCACAGTTGGTAGCGGAGCGGGGTGACCCCGCTTCGGGCCCATGGGAGCTCCGGCGCGGCGCTGAGGAGGCGCTGCCCAGGAAGCTCTCGAGCGCCTGGAGCGAGGACCTCGCATCCAGGTCCGACTGGCGTGGAGATCCACGGATGACGACGCGAGACGGCAAGGAGAAGGAGTCCCAGCCGAGGCTCCAGCGAGCCCAGCGGCAGGGGACACGCTGGCAGCGGTCACACCGGCGCAGCTGAAAGAGATGATCGTGGGGGTAGTCCGTGAGACTATGGAAGCAGCATCATCGTCTCAGACGCCCGTGGCCGCGGCCACGACAGCAGCAGAAGATCCTTGGTTGCACGGCTGGGCCGACAGCAGTGCCAAGGGAGATCGCCAGGAGGACCAGCGGAACTGGTCCGAAGCCGCCGGCTGGCGCTGGGGAAGCGCTGACCGGCAGCAGGGGGGCGATCAGGGCGACAGCACGAACCAGGCCTGGGAGCACTGGACCGGCAGCAGCAGGGGCCATTTTGGCACCAGTGCCGGCGACTGGTGGGGCTGGGCCGCCGGTGGCGGCAAGGGCGACTACTCTGATCCACCGCCATGGCCCGGTTTCGGGCATTATCGACAGTGGAGCCGTGCTATTCGCAGATGGAATCAGAACACCGACGTAGCGATATGGCGCAGGGCTGAAAAGTTATTCAAGCTCTTTGATTGGAGCCTCCAGGCCAAGTTCGAAGATATCCCCGAGAGCACGCTCAACAGCGCCTCGTGGCTGGAGGTCATCCTGCGCCGCATGGACACCATGGCCGGGGAGCGAGAGGGTGACGATCTACGACGTGCCGGGCGCCGAGCTCTGTATGAAGCAGCACGTGAGCCTCGAGAGACGCTGGTTCAGTATGTGATCCGCCGTGAGGCGCAGCTGACCGAGGCAGAGGGGCACGACATGTGGTTCAGCCCCAAGTTGAAGGGGTTGCTTCTAGAGGAAGGCGCTGGATTGTCCGCTCAGGGTCAGCAAAATCTCAGAACCCTGACTCACGGACGCCTTGACTACGATAGTGTGTCCTGGGCCCTCAGGCAGATGGACGCAACCAGTTCTTAGAGGCTTCTTCCAGGTCGTTCCACAGGCACGCTGTTAGCAGGTCCCGCGGCCGAAGAGCCCGGCGACGACGAGCGTGCCACAGCAGCCTCTCAGCCTCTCTCCTCCACTCCCTCGTTCCCCGCTGGTAGGTTCGAAGGTGGTGAGGAGACAGGCGACGGCTCCACGGACCAGGAGGAGGTCGACGACGACTTCGAGGACGAAGCTGTCCTTCTCGAGGAGCTCGAGGATCTCGACCTCTACGAGGATCAGCTGGACGCTCCTGGAAGGAAAACAAGGATCTCAAACGCGCTGCCAAGCGCGACCGAGAGTACTACGGAGGACGACGCCCAGCAGCCGGACCACGAGGAGCTACTGACAAATCCAAGGCGGAGCGTCCGCCTCCACCGTCCAAGGGTGCAGGCCGAGGCGATGGCCGCCGAGGAGATCGGTTCAGGCGCAGACCCACACTCACTCTGGAGCAGAAGATGAAGGTGACCCGCTGCAGGACGTGCAACCAGAAGGGCCACTGGAGTCGTAAGTGCCCGAAGAACGCCGGAGCAGACCGACGCGTGGCTGCATATGCATTCAACGGCATGGCATCGACCGACAAGGTGCCCAGTCCGGAGGCAATGGAGATCTGGAGGACCGTCCATCGGGAGATCAAGGAGGATGACACCTTCTTGGTATCGCTTCCATGCCAAGGGCTGGTAGACCCTGGGGCAGGGAGTGATCTCGTCGGCATCCAGGCTCTGAATCGAGAATCACAAGCATTAGCCGAGCACAGTCTCAGATATGTTGAAGTTCCGGTGGAGCATAGACGACATGTCGCCGCCCACGGCGTTGGTGGGCCGGCCAAGGTAGTGGCTAGCATTCTCTTTCCACTCTGTCTTTTAGGAGTTCTCTGAATAATCGAGACAGCAGTGCTAGCCGATGATGTCCCGCACATCATCAGCGTCAATCTTCTAGACTTCTTGGGCTGCGTTTTGGATCTACCCGAGAATGCGCTGGCGTCCAGTAGGCTCGGAGAGACGACAAAATTCACGAAGCTAGGATCAGGCCACAGAATGGCCGACATCGTGAGGACACTTCGGCCAGGAGCCTCCGTGCCAGCCGGAGCGCTTCAGAGGTGGCCATTCCTCTCAGCAAATTCGTTCGAATATTCTGGCGGCCCAGTGCAGCACATGTCAGACACGGGTGTCGTGGGGCACTCCATCTATCTCATCATCTCCTGTGTCTTTGGTCTGAGTATCGTGTTAAGAAGAACCCGGCCCCGTAGAAGGGGCCCCAGGAACTCCGATTTCAAGGCCCACCTCAAGGACCCAGAGGCCCAGCAGATCACAGATCTCGAGGACCCCGAAGACCTCCAGGGGGACGCTTACGAGGAGTACACAGGGATAGCCGACACGGAGAACGTCTTCGGTTTCGCAGACCACTTAGGGATATACCCGACGGAGTTCGAGAGCAATTGCGAGGACCTCTCGAGGGCAGAGCAGTGCCAGGGTCAGTCCCGGGCTCAGCAGGGCCTAGGCTTAGCTGGGGACCGTCACACTAAGGTGATCCAGAGGGAGCTCGTCAAGGCTGAAGCCATAACTCGGACACCGTCGAGAAACATGATGTCACTCCATAGAAGCAGTCTTCCCCAATGGGTCACGGCTCTCGCCTCCGTAGCCTTTCTCGGCTCGAAACTTTCCAGCATCGACCGCCCTGAGAGCATCGGTTCTCTCTCCGGTCAAGGTCAGAGACAGGACAATGCCTTTAGTCCTGGTGACGCTGATGTTTCTCAGCACCGCGGGCGTGGTCCACGGAGGACCGAAGAAAGCTCCACCCGACCTTCCGTCAAAAGAGGAACGGGTTCGCCAGCTCCGAGAGCAGATTCGCCAGGTCCAGCAAGAGTACGAGGAGCTGACCAACGGGATGGAGAACGAGACGGAAGCGCATCAGCAGGAGACGGGAGCAGCCGCAGTCTCGAACCACTGGGTCGGCACCAGCAGCAGCGGGAGTTCGGGCGCAGCCACGGCAGCGCCAGGGGCAGCCGCGGCGAGTCCAGGAGGTTGTGGGCGACCGAGCTGGTCTCAGCAACATCCGCAGATACAGAAGCCCATGCCGAAGGCATCGAAGATTCCCTACAAACCGCCTCCCCAGTGCGACCATCCTGCAGACCGGAGGCAGCCATACGGAAATCAGCATGGGCGAGGCTTCAAGTGCAGGCTATGCGGATATCGTCTAGAGTGGACGCCTCGGGGGCAGGAGGGTGGTGCTCCAGCCGAACGGCCCGAGTCGGCGGCTCAGGCAGCCCGTCGGGCCGCCGCCGCAGCGGAGAAGACCATCCAGATGAATCAGGAGAGAGAGGGTTTCGTCGACGGCGCGGCGACCCTCAACGCTGTGAACGGGATCTCGGCGATGATGACGTCTCTCTCTCACCATCTTCAGCATCTACCCGAGGGACTGCAGCTACTGGCCAACATCCAGCCGGTTGTCGAGCAGATGCAGCAGCTTGTGGCATCCAATCAGATCGGCAGCAACAGCCAGCTAGAAGAGGGACTCAAGCAAGTGTACCAGTCGGTGGCCCACGTCCAGCGCATGCTAGGCGTTTTCGAGAATTTCGGGGAATCCATCGATTCGATTGCCGACCAGCTGACCGCGATGCAGCTCGAGACAACATCGATGCATCAGGCAGTCGACCACATGCTGAATCTTCTAGTGCAGGTAGCATCTTCCGTCACCGCAATGGTGCATGCGATGAATCAGCACACGATGGCCAGCTCCAGCAGCGGGAGCGGCTGGCAGAGCGGGGATCCGTGGACTCCCACGGCTCCAGCCTGGACGGCGCCTCTAGCGCAGCCGCCGGCCAAGATGCCGCCTGCCAAGCCGTTCCAACTCAGGCGACGGAGATCTGTTCGATCCCCGAGGGCTCAGAGGAGGAGGACACGACCTCCTCCACTACCACATCGGTCGGCACGTGGGACTTGGTGTAGATCAGTCCCCATGCCGTTGCTACTCTCGCCACAGGGCAAGGGATTCCATGTCACGACGCATGAGCGCCGCCGGCTCTTTTACCGCCGGCTGTTGCCGAAAAGGAGAAAGAGAGGAAGGCCCTCCAGAACACCAAGGGGGCCTCGGGAGCTTCCCAGTAGGTTTCCCAGTCTTTCGGGCCGAGTCGAACGGGGCCTATGCCGCGGCTGGGCGGGGCTCGAAAACCACGGAGGACGGCCTCCTCGAGAGTTGGCTTGATGGTGATCAGTTTAATGACGATCACGAGTCGGCCTGGGGACCCAAGGTTCGGAGAGCTCTCGACAGGCAACTTGAGACCCACGGGTGCCCGTTCTCGGGAGCGTTCAGCGCGGGACAGGCCACCAAGGCCAAGACCTCGTTCATGGAGGTCTTCTCTCCCCCTCGTATAGCCCCCGAGGCGGAGAAGAGGGGGGGGCGTCTGGGTTCGAGTGCGAGTTTCGACAGGCTGATAGGATGGGACTCGGGGATCAAAGAACACGCTCGGCATCTCTGGAGGGAAATCGAGAAGAACGATCCCGAAACGATATGGCTTAGGTCTGAATGCAAGGTCTTTTCCGCGATCAACAGGATCAATCGAGATCGCCGCGATCCCCAAAGATGGCACCAGCAAGTCCTCGAGGGTCTCAGAGATCTCACGTTGTGCATGGAAATTGCTAAATATCAACACTCGAGGCAGGTTTTTTGTGTTTGAACATCCCCTGTATGCCAGCTCGTAGCACACTGAGGTCGTCCAGCTGATATCCTCTCTCCCCTCTGTCAGACGACTAAGGGTAGATATGTGCGCTTTCGAGCTACGAGTGGACAACCGTGGCCTCAACAAGAAGCCCACCGGTCTGCTGACTAACCATCCTAGGATACTGTCTCTGTTGGACGGGAGGCTGCGCACAGGGGGCCATAGACACGCCATCCTTGAGGGAAGCCATCAGACCTCCAGGGCTGCCGTTTACTCAAGTAAAGTTGTGAGGACTGCCGCAAGAGCCATCGTTGAGCACTGGAGCGGGTCCGACCAAAAAGTCAGGCCTACGTGGGCCCCGCTGGTTGACGAAAGCTTTCCTACAGGGATGGCAGGAGAAGGTCTGGGAACCATCCCTGAGGAAGAGGAAGTCGGAGGAAGTGAAGCGAGCGATGGTGACGAACACGAGACCAGGCCCCAGCAACCCCCCAAGAGTGCTGAGATCCCAGACGAAGAACCCAGTGAGGATGAAAAGAGACTCCTATATAAGATTCACGTGAACATGGGGCATCCCGACTCACGCAAATTTTGTCGGGTGCTCAGGGCTGGGGGGGGCTAAAGCTCACTTAATCCGGTGGGTCCGCCACAAGTTTCAGTGCTCAGAGTGTGAAGAGAGGAGTAGGCAGGGCACGCACCGACGGGTCGCGCTGCCCCGCACTTTTCGTTTCAACCACATAGTTGGTGTGGATCTCTTTTACCTGGAGTTCCTGGGCCAAGAGGTTCCTTTTCTTAATGTGGTCGAACACGGGTCGAACCTTCAGGTCTGCACCCGCGTGGCGGACGCCAGAGCGGCCACGGTGTGGTCGGGGTTTGTGCAGTCTTGGATTAGACCCCTCGGGGCTCCCCACCTTCTCATCTCGGACGGAGGCTCCGAGTTTGGGGGTCGATTCGCCAGAGGACTGGAACACTGGGGGGTCAAGCACCATGCGTGTGACGCTGATTCTCCGTGGCAAAACGGGAGAGTCGAGCGCCACGGGGGTTGGATAAAAGAACGTGCGCGCCAAGAAATTGACTCGGGTCCCGGGGCCCCGGTGTCGTTGGAGGAGCTGGATACCCTCGCGTACGAGCTGACTGCCCACAAGAACAGGTTCTGGCACAGAGGGGGCTTCTCCCCGTTGCAGTTGGTCTTTGGGGAAAATCCCAGACTCCCACGCGAGTTGCTCTCTGACGACGCTTCTGGTCTCCCGGGCTGGCAGGGCCTGACCCGCAATCCAGCCGAGCTGGACGAGGCTGGCGCTGAGTTCTGCCGTGCCCAGGAAATCAGAGCGGCAGCCAGAAGGCTCGCTATGGAAGCCACGGCCAGAGAAAAGATTAGCAAGGCTTCCCGCGCCAGGAACCCCAACCCCAGGAACTACACACCTGGCCAGTGGGTGTACGTTTGGCGCCACATGGCGAGAGCCACGTCCCGGGCCGACAGTCTTGGGAGACGTCGAGACGGTTGGTGTGGTATTGGGGTGGTGGTCCTGGCCGAGGGTGGGACCGTGTGGGTCGCCGTCCGGGAGAAGAGTGCGGCATGCAGCTCGGCGGAACAGATCCGCCTCGCCAGCCCAGAAGAAGAGTATGGCATACAGCTTGCCCAATCCCCGCAATGGCAGGAACTGACGCGTCAGGCCCACACTCGGAGGGCCACGGCCGTCGACGTCCAGAGAGAAGGACCTCCTCCCGAAGACGCTTGGGACGATGCCATTCGGAGGGAGCTGGACTCGGGTCCTCAGCTCCCCGGGGCACCATGCCCTCCCTTTCGAGAGGAAGCCCCTGCTCCAGAGACGCGGCGTACCGACGGGGCGCCCGATACCTCCGATCCCCTTCCGACTCCCGGAGTGATCCTCCGACGCAGTCCCAGAGAGGCTCCGTCAGAGAATGGATCCATGGAGGCGCAGGCGGGATCAGAGGTGACGAGGGCCCCGTCAACCGGAGGGCCCGAGGAAAGCTCGGGCCGCTCGTCTCCCCACGGAGGCAGCGCACCTGGGCAAGAAGCGAGGAGTGAAGAGGCTGAGCCTACCCACGCCCCCGTTCTCGCTCCCTCTGAGCCCCCCGACATCCCTCTTGACGAGGGGCGAGACATCGAGGATCCCGAGGGAGATCACCCGGAGTCACGGCCGGAGTCGCCTCAGGAACACGCGCGAGGGCCCGTCGCCCAGGTTCCGAGACCGAGAAGGCTCACTCAGCCCCAGGACGTTCCCGCTTGCATTTTAAGATCTCGCAGTGGCAGAGTTGCCAGCGAACCTCCCGACAAAAAGGTGAGGATCGAGCCGCCCCCTGGCCTCTCGGAACCACCCACTCCTCGCCCCGTTGATCCCTCCTCCTCCTCGTCCTCCGCCGCCAGGGCTCAGGAGATTCAGGGCGGCACCGAGCCACGCCGAAGCGTGAGTGAGATAGTCAAGGCTCTGGAAGCAGGACGTCGACCAGGACGTTCGAGGTCCCCACCCAGAGAGCCAGAGAGGAGAGAGGAGCAGGAGGAGGAGGATTTCTTTTTGGTCCCGGCCGGCGAGGTCGGGCCCGGTCTCCAGGCCAGGACCAGGGAGCAGCTTGGAGAAACATGCGCTGCCAGTAGAGGAGGAGAGGTCTCGTTTAAAAACCTCACTCCGGCCGAACGGGCCAAGTTTCAGGCCTCAGACGATAAGGAGTGGAAGTCCATGGTCGAGTCGGGAGCTGTGGAGGTCCTGGGGCCGAAGGAGGCGGAAGTCGTGCGGAAGGACTGTCCGGACCGGATCATCTCCAGCAGAATGGTTCGCAGGTGGAAGCCGGTGGAAGGCACGTTTAAAGAACCCGAAGCAAAGTCCCGCCGGTGTGTACACGGTCACAAGGATCCCGACGCCAGATCTCTGCAGGTGTACTCCCCGACACCACAAACGTCGAGCATCACCCTGTTCGTGCAGGTTCTCATGAACCTTGGCATGAGAGCCGATATCGCCGACGTGAAAAATGCTTTCTGCCAATCCGACAAGATGGTGAGGTCCCAGGGTGAGATCTCCGTTGAACCGTGTGATGGCGTCCACCTTCCGGCAGGCTCCATCATGCGCCTCAAGGTTAACGTGTGCGGCCTCGACGATGCCCCAGTAGCATGGAGACGAACTGTCGTGTCATTTCTAGAACAACAAGGTTTCTCCCGGACACTGCTTGAACCGTGCTGGTGGTGTCGTTATGGATCGAAAGGGGAGTTGCTAAATATGATCCTACTAGAGGTCGATGACTTCTTCATTGGGAGCCTCACGGAAGAGAGTCGGAAGTGGTTTCGAGAGCGCCTTGAATCAAGATTCCGTTTCGGAAAATACCGGGACTGTCATGCAGGGCCAGTTGACTACGCTGGCAGGCGGGTGACTATAGGCCCGAAACAGGCCACTATCGACATGGAAAAATACATCCTGGAAGAACTTCGGCCCATCTCTCTCGCCAATGTAGGCTCGCCGCCCGGGACACTCCCTTGGAGGACAGTGAGTTCAAGGCACTACGCTCTCTCGTTTTTAAGTTTAACTGGATAGGCCGAGAAGCTCGTCCAGAGGCTTCAGGACCGGCAAGCATTCTTGCTAGCCGTCTCAAGGCAGCCACCACCAGAGACATCAGCCTGGCTAACAAGCTCGTTAAGCATCTCAGGGCCACCGCCTCCCGGGGTATCATCGTGTGGAAGCTCAATCCAGAACGCATGTCTTTCGCCTCGTTCTCAGACGCGGGGGGTATAGGGGGGCCCAGCCTAGACGACGATCGAGGTCTCCCAGAGGATCCCACACAGGGTGCTTGGATGGTATTGGCCTGCGACAAGAGCATTGCCGAGAACCGGTGTGTCCAGGCGTCAATTCTAGGATGGCGCAGCTCCAAGTTGCGCCGCAAGGTACCATCCATTCTGGCTGGCGAGACACATGCTCTGGCTGCAGCTATTGCGGAGGTGGAATACCTCCAGATACTGTATCGTGATGTGGTTTTCCGAGATGTGATTATTCGAGATCAGCACAGATGCTCAGGCCCCTTTACCACAGTGCTACGTCGTGAGTGCCGTTTGGGCGCTCGGGAGGGCCAGATTCACATCGTAGACGCAAAATCTATATACGACACTATGCTCAAGGAGGGTAACGCCAGTGCGAAAGATCGCCGCACGGCGATCGATTTAGCTATCATATGTGAGGCTCTGGAACAGGCGTCAGGACGTACCCGCTGGATACCCCACGGGAGGATGCCTGTAGATGCGCTCACTAAGGACGACGTGACCAAGTGCAATGCCGCACTGTTCGATTTGATGACCAGCGGGAGGATAGTATTGGTGGACGAGGGGGTCGAGGTGGACAGGAGGCGGGAGGACCCAGGCCTCAAGAACAGATCCCAGGCGGCCTCCCGGAAGCTCCTGGACAATCAGTTCGTCAGTGTCACGTGTTATCAGGAGGATCGTCCCCATCCAGGTCCCGGAGTACGACCAGTCTTCGGTGGTGGTGGTGATGGTGGTGTTGATGGTCTCTCCTCCTCATCTTCCTTTCCCTCCTGCACTCCTCTCTGTCTGTCTCAGCCGGCCAGTGTCAGCCTCTTTGATTTCAACTTCCAGTGATTGATCTTCGAGCCATTCGCCCAGAGACAGGCAAGGAGACCTTGACGAATTCAGGTGTGTTCTGTTCCAAGGACAGGTTGTCGGACACAGGTTCGACGATCAGATTTCTCACCGTTTCTAGAAACTGCTGAACCTACAAGAAAGTTTGGGGCATGTGAATGCCATCCACATTTTAATCCCTAGGTTCAGCATTTGGAGAGTCCGACCGTTTCGCGTTCTGGCTCAAGGGAAAAACATCCCAGGGGCGATCTGCTGCCACACCTCTCGAGGGGCCTGTGATACCTTGGGAGGCCGCATCAAAGGCCCCAAACTCCCCCGCCTGGCTGGTTTGGGGGAGGGGGCCCACATGGGGCCAAATACCATAACAAGGAGGGCGCCCGACTGACAGGGCTGTACACCCCCAGCTCGCTCGGGACAACTCCTTGATGGTGCGCTCACGACAACTGCCATCTGTAGAAATCCCACCAGCCCTTTGGGCGTGAGTGGTTTAGCGAGCTCTCTCTGTTCTCACCCCCCCTTCTTCCCCTTCGGGGAGGGGTTTACCCCTCCCCCTACCCCCTCCCCCTGGACCTGGAGAGGGGGTTTCGCGGGTGGTCAGAGGGTCCTTTTTCTATCCGTGGGGCCCTGGGAGGGCTAAAATTCGACACCCCTCACGAGGATTCTGGCCCCGACGGGGGTACTGACAAAAATGCTCGCCCCATTTGTGATCGATCGCCCGAAAGATGGCCCCAAGATACCTCCCAGACCCCTCCCAAAGAGCCCCAAGAGGCCCCAAGAGGCCTCCAAGAGGCCCCCAAGATGCCCCCAAGAGGCCCCCAAGAGGCCCCAAGAGGCTCCCCCGAGGCACCCAAGACGCTCTTGGAAGCCCCTGGAGCCGCCAAGAGGCCCCCAAGACACCCCAAACGGCCTCCAAAAGGCTCCCAAGAGGCCACCAAGACGCCCCAAAAGGCCTCCAAGAGGCTCCCAAAAGACATCTACTACTACGACGACGACGACGACGACGACGACGACGACGACGACGACGACGACGACGACGACGACGACGACGACTACTACTACTACGACTACTACTACCTACTACTACTACTACTACTACTACTACTAACTACTACTACTACTACTACTACTACTACTACTACTACTACTACTACTACTACTACTACTATCTACATCTACATCTACACATCTACACATCTACATCTACATCTACTCTACACTCTAGCTAATTCTACTACTACTACTACTACTACTACTACTACTACTACTACTACTACTACTACTACTACTACTACTACTACTACTACTACTACTACTACTACTACTACTACTACTACTAACTACTACTACTACTACTACTACTACTACTACTACTACTACTAACTACTTACTACGATCACTACTACTACTACTACTACTACTACTACTACTACTACTACTACTACTACTACTACTACTACTACTACTACTACTACTACTACTACTACTACTACTACTACTACTACTACTACTACTACTACTACTACTACTACTACTACTACTACTACTACTACTACTACTACTCCTACTACGAGGGGCCCGAACGACCGCACCAGGACGAGGTGCCCGAACGCCTCACACCACGAGGAGCCCGAACGACTCACACCAGGACGAGGGGCCCGAACGACTCACACCACGAAGAGCCCGAACGACTCACACCAAGAGGAGGGGCCCGAACGACTCACACCAGGACGAGGCGCCCGAACGACTCACACCACGAGGAGCCCGAACGACTCACACCACGACGAGGGCCCCGAACGACTCACACCACGAGGAGCCCGAACGAGTCACACCAGGAGGAGGGGCCCGAACGACTCACACCAGGATGAGGGGCCCGAACAACTCACACCACGAGAAGCCCGAACGACTCACACCAGGACGAAGAGCCCGAACGACTCACACCACGAAGAGCCCGAACGACTCACACCAGGAAGAAGGGCCCGAACGACTCACACCAGGACGAGAGGCCCGAACGACTCGAACCACGAGAAGCCCGAACGGCTCACACCAGGACGAGGGGCCCGAACGACTCACACCACGAGGAGCCCGAACGACTCACACCAGGAAGAGGGGCCCGAAGGACTCACACAAGGACGATGGGGCCGAACGACTCACACCACGAGGGGCCCCAACGACTCCCACCAGTCGTCGTCGTCGTCGTCGTCGTCGTCGTCGTCGTCGTCGTCGCCGCCGCCTTCGTCGTCGTCGTCGTCGACGTCGTCGTCGTCGTCGTCGTCGTTGTGGTCGTCGTCGTCGTTGCGGTCGATATCGTCGTCGTCGTCGGGTGCGTCGTCGTTGTTAGGATCATCGCTGTGGTCGTCGTCTCCGCTAAGTCCCTCTTGCCTCCCACCGCTTGCTCTCCCTCCTCCTCCGCCTCGTCCTTCTCCCGCTCCCACCACAAGGAGGATGTACAAGGAGGCGGGAGGAAGGAGGGTCAGGGGAGATATGCGGGGGCAAGCGGACACACGCCTGAAAAACGCGACTGTCGGCATGCTTCGCAAGAGTTGCTGTTTTGAGATGGGCTGGTGGGGATACGCGAAGCGTGAAGAATATATCCAGAAACTTCTGCCTCCACTCTACCGGGGTCACCTTCCCAGGAGGCAACAACGCCACCAGCGGCTCGGGGTCGGGGCCGCAGGTCGCCAGAGTGCGGGAAGACGCCCTTGTTGAAAAGATCAACGCTGTCAGCGCTCGCAGGGTCGAGGGAGCGGGCAGCCTCCTGGATGACTCTTTTGACCAGCTCGTCTCTCAGCTCTGGGGCGCTGGGGCAGAACCGCGTCCGATGCATGATGGAGCTGGGGGGGGGCGGGAGCGGCTCTGCACAGAGGGCGCGCATCAGAACCCAGCTGGCAGCCGCAATCGATGGCCCGATCACAAGACCAGGTGGCTCCGCAGCGCATGCCGCGGATGCGCAGCCCTTCTCGAGGGCCGTGGACTTAGACGAGCGGAGGGCGGCCTCCACCACATCGCAGCACATTCTAGCATGCATTCCCAGCGGGCGCTCAGGTTCTCTTTGCAGCTGCCGCAACACTCCATCACGAAGTGCCTTTTTTTATTAGGGAAGGGGAGTACATGGTCAGACTCAGGACCTCGCCGAAATCGTTGACTAACCCAGTGAATGACCTCATGTTCCAACCGATACGTTCCAAAGACAGCATCATGGCCCCGATGGGGCCTCGGACCGTGCGCCAAGTAAGTTGATCCCCTCGAAGATGACCTGGGCCCGTCGGCTGAAAAAGTAGCTTCTCAAGATGGACAGGGGGCGTTTGGAAATCCGAACGTGATTAGCCCATGCCTCCTTAGAGTACCGCACAGCAGGAAGAACAGCGTCATGCCAGCAAGGATCTCCTTCCAGGATGAAGAGGGGGGCGAGGCTCCTCATGCCCACGGATGGTTTCAAGACGCGCCCGGGGCCTCGCCGAAGCCCAGCCAACTCGTAGCCCGAAACCCCGTGGACCTCGGAAGCGCACGCGGCCCCAGCAAGAGGCCATGCAGGAAACATCATCTTGGGGTGCCGCTGGCCCAAAACGGCGTGAACGCGCTTCAGCTTGGCGACGCGAATCTTCAAAGATTCGAGGCGCTGCTTGGCCTTGACTCCGCGGCCAGCTTGGCGCCGAGGCCGTCCTGCCGCGTCGTCCACGCCTAGGTTCACTGCCGTGCTCGCCCCAGGGGTAGAACCGCCCAAACCATCAAGAAGACCCCGAACCTTGGCCCCCCCGGCATGCGACGAACACGCCGCAGAGGCTTTGCCGATGGACGCGACACAGTTCATATCGTCAGTGAGCACGGCATGAAGTTGTGTGGCGCCATTGAGAATATCTGCAACTACAGCGCGCTCGCTGCCAACGGCCTGCAGCCCATAATCGTCGATATAAATGTCGAGGGAGTCTTTGACAGAGGGAGCGAGGAGGTCGCTGCTGGGTATAACCTACGCCCTAACAAACGAAGTCGCGAACGAATCCCCGGCGGCCACTCCATGTTTGGCGAAGAAAGGCCCCTCCGTCATACCCCCTCAGTGCTGACCCATCGAGGGCTACGATACATGATGGCGAGCCTCCACATCTGCCCAGAAAACCCGAGGACGTCACAATGTCTTTGTAATTGGTTCAGATCTATAAGCTCGTAGAATTTATGCACATCCCAGAGCGCCGAGCACGCGACGCCTGGCTCTCGAGAGCCAGTGGCGAACTCTGGTTTGACGGACTGGCGCCAGGTCGCGTCTGCAGCACCAGTGAACGCGCCTGCCGCGAGGTGCGGTCGAGCCAGCTCATTCTCCCACTTGACCACTAGGGGACGACGAAGGCGACCATGAAGACGGCATACAGACGAGAAAAACTTACAGGCCTCCATTCTCCAACCAGCATGGGGAGAAGGGGTGTCATAAGAGAGCGAACGTGGTGAGGAACGACCGACATAGCCTCCATGATGCCGCACATGGACATAAGGGCAACGCGGGCTCCATACGACATCGCGGCGTAGTGGCGCATATGGAATCAATCCACACTGATTGCTGTCCCTTTGGGGAATGACTTGGAGATCCTGCGAAGGACGTCTGGCGACTCAAAAAGGGGCCGGATCCAGATAGTCCGACCCCCACCCCCAAGAAATATTGATCTTGACCGAGGAAACTCCGACTCCGCGTCTGGCGCAGGTGGGGACGAGGGAAAACCCGAAGCGGGGGCTCACGCCCAGCTTGCCAGAGGCGGCTGAAACGATACGCCTCCGACTGAAGAAGCGACTGATGATCAGACAGCACCAAACCACTGGCCGAGAAGGTGGCGGTGGGCTTCCAGGGCCCCACATCGCGGGTCCACCAGTGGACCCTTCGGGCACCCGTCTCAACCCCCTCAAGAAGCCAAGCCCTCCAACTCTTATCCGCAGCCGTCTTTTCTTTGCCGGAGAAAGTCCCAAGGAAAACAGAAACTTGCTCCATCAGGTCGGTACCCTGCGACAACAGCTGATTCTCAGAGGCCTCAGGCTGCTCTCGGGAGAGAGTGTCCTGAGTGCACGATGGGAGGCCAGAAACAGCGCAACTATGGACGAAAGCTCGGACCTGCGTGCACAAGACCAAACACTCGCCGAGGTTGTCGGAGATGATAAACGGGGGACTCAGCAAGAAACTAGCCGAGTGCAGCGCTGAACCTCGCTGCTCGCCATGCCGAAAGGCTTCAGCGAGAAAGATGCGGTAGGTGCTCTCCAGACACCTGGCAGCGTGAAGGCCTGGTTGTCTTGCCACCCTGTTGTCTTTGTCGAGGGCCGATGTCCAAGCAAGTTTGAGGGGCGGCCGCTGGGCCCCCAAACCGGCAAGGAACACTGACGGTCCGCGACGACCTCCAACTCCGCTTTGTCAGCCCAGAGCCGACAAAGGCGGTCGAGGTACTTTGGGATGGCGCCCCTAGAGGCCCCTCTCGAGACCACACCCAAACCAAACTGAGCGCGCTCGAGTTCCACGCCCCAGCTCGGCGGCTCGGGCGCGGGACCGATGACGCAATCTACGGGGATGGGGGGCGGCTGTGCAAACCCCGAGTAATCTGAGGCGGACTGGCTTGCGCGGCCTAGTCGCCGCCTCCAAGCAGACCGAGGTACTCTGGATAGCCTTGGACAGGCCGATAGAAACCAGGAAGTAGTCCAGTTTACGAACTCCCTGCATAGAAGTGCCCGTGCACGTGCCAGCAGCGCCTGGGTAGACCATGTTAGCAGGCAGGATACTGACAAGCTCCGACAATGCCAGCTCTTCGGGCTCCATTTGAAAGTCAGCGCCGAGAACGCACGAACCCTGGTAAGACGAACGTAGAGCGCCTATGGAGGACAGAATGCCTAAGCTGCGTTCCGAGAGACCCTCCGAGTCCTTGAGGTATCCGCTGACGGCCAAGAATTCCAAGCCCCCTGGAACCTGAACGACAGCAGCAACCACTTTGCACGGGACCACACACGGGCCGTGGACGATATCGTGTAAGCCGATGAAGTCTCTAGCCAGGATAGCAGCACCACCAGAAGAGCCCTGACCCTCTCTCCTGGAGGCTGGAAGACATCGCGATTCCCACCCCGATCTTGAAGCCCGCTGCGAGGTCTCGCTCACCTGAACATCACTGACCAGGTGAGTCTCCTGAACCACAACAACGTGAGCGGAAGTCCTGGATCACCAGGTCTTCGCACGATCCCAATCCGTGCAATGTGGGGTCTCTAAACAAAGTTCAAGACTGTCCGAGCAAGTTGGGACCCTGAGACCTGTGCAACAATCCAAGGGGGGCTCCTTGGAGGTGGGTAGGCGAACGAACCTTGAGATAGCAGGGAAAAAGTCGCCTTCAAAAAGTAATCACTGGACACGTCCCCCCTCGCCGCCGCTGGGTCTACGCATGCCTGTGCTGGTAGCGAGGGGAATCAGGAACTATCCGCTTTGGCTGCATGAGCCGTCAGGACGGTGCGGGCCCGCTCGCGAACATCAGCGGCAGGGACGACAGGCTCAGCGGCAGCATCATCAGGTGCTTGCCCCTGTTGGTCGCCGGCACCTCCGCCACTAGCGTGTCCATGCCCGCCCTCATCTTCAGCACCTTCGTGAATTGGCGATACTGGTGCGGCTGCTGCTGACTCTCCGTCTCCACCTCCGACTTTGCGCTTCTTGGTGAGGCGCTGGACGTGAGCTGCATGGTCGGACTTGATCTCGTCGATGGAGGCCACCAAGCTGGCGAACAGGTCCTTAGTGAGGGCAGACAATCCTTCCTGGGCTCCGCGCGCCGCTTGTCGAACTCCTCACGATCCGTGGGGGGGGCAGCTCACAGTCGGCGTCGTCCAGGGCGAGGAGCTCTTCGAAGACGGCGATGGCGATAGCGTCGGGCTTCCCCTCCACCACGTCGCGGATGCTGATGCCAGCGCGCACAACAGGAGGAGCAGCACTCGGCTCTAGCTGAATGACCGCCTTGTGGAGGCGGGTGACCAGGTCTTTGTGTACTTGATCTTGCTTGTTGGGTTCGGCCTATGCGTCGGCTGCTGCGGTGGTACACTGCTCGTACCACTTCCGAGCCTTCTCCAGGTTGTCGAGCTCTCTGTCGAGGCGACGTTCCAGGATGCGGACCTGCTGCAACGCCTCATTGGCCTGACGCTCGAGGGGTTTCTCCAGGGGGCCCTTGTCCTCGTCGACCTGCTTCCTCCAGACCTGGTACTGAGACTTAGCGCACAGCGCACTCATCTCCGAACTTAGTGGCCATGGCCAGCAGCGAGTCGATCTCCTCGATCGTGATGTCTGGCGGCATGGAACTGCCGCCCAGGAGGGCGGGGGTCTTGCCACCTCCACGCTGCCAGCTCTTCTTGCTGCCGTCGCCCGTGTTGCCGCCGCCGCCCTTCTCGACGACCTCAAACCGTGGGCGGCGGCAGTGCTTGCACCATGTGAACCAGCTGCGGTTCTTGGCGCAGCCGCAGTCCGTGTGAGCGCACTTCCATCTGGGGCCAGCTCCGCCCGCATCGCGGTGCTGTCCCTCTTGCTTCTTCCAAGACCACGAGCTGCCACCTGCCATGGCTTCGTCGTGCTCTGAGGGTCGAGACCGAAGGGGCAACCGAGCCACTCTGGCTCGCGTTCACCCAGCCGTTCTGAAGAGTTTGTGAACACAAGCACAAAATGCTTGTGCCAGAACGGCTAGAAGGAGGAGGAGGAGGAGGAGGAGGAGGAGGTGCCCATGCGCGACCTGTCCCCGGAATCCCACGACCACCAGACGGCGCAACCGTTCTTGTATGTCTGACATGTTGGCGACACGGTGCCCGTGTACATCGCCAAGCTGGTCTTGTACAGCCCCGCGATAATGGAGGATATCACGAGGGCGTGCTTCACTCACGAGGCGAAGCTGCAGGGGCCCCGGCCATCGCAGCAGCGCCTCACGAGGCACCCCACCATGTTCGGGAAGCAGATCCCTGCGCGCGTGCTGCTGTGCAGCAGCAGGTTGTGCCGGCTCTACCGGGGCGCATCCACGTGGCGGACGGGGCCCCGCGCAGGCGCTTCTGGGCCTTGCACAGCCAGTCGTGGCCAGGGCACGGGGCGGATCCACCCCTGGCGAAGCTCGCGGAGACGCCCGACACCCCTGGCGCCGCGCCGTCCACTGGCCATGAGCGATGGAGGCCGACCACGAGGACGCCAGCCTTCGGACAGGGCTCGGGAGCCGTGGCGCCCAATGGCTCTCGCGGCCTCAGCGCGCGCGCGGGCGGCAAGGGCAGCGCGAAGGGCAGGGGCGAGGGCGAGACCAGCGGTAAGGGAGAGGGCTCTCGGCCCGGGGAGGGCAGCGCTGCCCCCGCCGCGTCCGCGGGCCTGGGCAGGAATATGCGGCGTGGCGGCGAGAAGGCCACACGCCGCCGCCAGGCTGGCAACGGCCCTAGCGCCAGAGCCCCAGTTGAAGGCGAAGGCGAGGGCGCGCCCGTCGGCGCGGAGGCGGCCGGGGGCGAAGGCGGGCCCGCCGTCCCGGAAACCGCCGAAGTCACCGAGGGCGCAGGGGGAGCTGAGCAGGGAGGCGAGACGCCAGAGCGGCCACCAGCGGCCAGGTTCAGCTCCGACCTGGAGCGAGGGCGCTCGGCGACCAAGAGTGTGATACACGCACGCGCCCCTCACGTTGAAACCCTTCCTTGGTCCTCACTCTCGCACTACCAGTCGAAGGCGGCTCGCGTCCCCATCTTCGCCCTGCCGACCCCGAGTTTCATCTTTGCTGGGCTCCTCGCCGCGGGCTTTCGGACTTGCAAGTCCGCAGCTCGGGGCCTCACATCGACGCGGCACGGGGAAGCTCACCCCACCCACACTCGCGTTGAGCTGAGCCCAGTGCTGCTCGAAAGAGCACGAGCGAGCTCCCGAGTACGGTCGGTGAACCCGCCACCCGCGCGACCCAGCGCGTTTCCAGGTGGCGGCTGGGCATCTTAGACGGGCTGGGAACGTGCGCGGGGTTAGACATGTTTAGCTTCCTTTTCTTGTTTCCCCCTGGCTCCGCCAGAGCTCTTCGATAGCCCGCACAATCCCGACTCGAGTAGCGCGTTCGGTTGCCATCTGGCTCAAGCGCTGGCACGAAAACATATCTTCGAGAAGGCAACAAGTCCGCTTCATTGCCTCCATGTCAACCATCTCGTTTCTCGTTCTACCCTGCCAACCCCGCAATTATAGTTCCTGCTCGTCCTCCTCTTCCTCCTCCTCCTTCTCCGTAAGATTCCTACTTCAATTCCTTCTCCTCCTCATCGTGTCCATTCCGTGCTGGGAGAGAACACTCTCCATCCATACAAAATCATGGGACCACAAGCACGAGAAGGAGGTCCGTGTGAAGGACAAGGATGACGCGAGACGGTAGGAGGGGTGGGGGAGAGGGCGGGATGAGGGCTGGGTGGATAATGAGGAAGAGAAAACGTAGGTGGAGAAGCAGGCGTAAAAAGCAGGAGAAGAGAGGAAGGTGAGGATGATGGGGAGGAGGGGGAGGAGGAGGAGGAGGAGGAGGAGGAGGAGGAGGAGGAGGAGGAGGAGGAGCAGCAGCAGCAGCAGCCAGCAGCAGGAGGAGCAGGAGGAGCAGGAGGAGCAGGAGGAGGAGCGGAGGAGGATGCGAGAGAGGAGGCGGTGGAGGAGAAGGAGAAGCAGGAGGAGCAGGAGGAGCACGAGGAGCAGGAGGAGCAGGAGGAGCAGCAGGAGCAGAGGAGAGGAGGAGAACATGAGGAGCAGAGGAGGAGCAGGAGGAGAGGAGGAGGAGGCGGAGGAGGATAGAGGAGGATGCAGAGGAGGAGGAGGAGGAGGAGGAGGGGAGGAGGAGGAGGAGGAGGCAGAGGAGCAGGAGGAGCAGGAGGAGCAGAGGAGGAGGAGGAGGAGGAGGAGGAGAAGGAGGAGGAGGAGGAGCAGGAGGAGGAGGAGGAGGAGGAGGAGCAGGAGGAGCAGCAGGAGGAGCATGAGGACCCTCTGTCTGCCTCCGAAACCCCATTCGATTCGTTTCGTATGTTGATGACTGCTTCCAACTTCTCCTCGTACTCTGTCTTCCCCGCTCTCCCACTCTGGTACTTGTGTCATCACCTTCCCTCATCCTCCCTCATCATCGTCAGCACCCTCATCGTCATCATCCTCATCCTCATCCTCATCATCATCATCATCATCATCATCATCATCATCATCATCATCATCATCATCATCATCATCATCATCATCATCATGAGCATCATCATCATCATCATCATCAGCATCATCATCATCACCATCGCCATCATCCATCATCACCATCATCAGCAGCAGCACCAGCATCAGCATCAACATCATCATACTCATAACAATCGTCATCATCACCATCATCAACAACAGCATCAGCACCATCATCATCACCATCACCAGCATCATCATTATCAACATCAGCATCATCAGTATCAGCATAATCATCAGCATCAGCATCAGCATCATCAGCATCATCGTTAACAGCAGCATCATCTTCATAATCATCCGCCCAGGCCTTTATACGGGCTCCAGTCGGATGAGGAGGATGAGGAGGAGGGGTAGGAGGAGGAGGAGGAGGAGGAGGAGGAGGAGGAGGAGGAGGAGGAAGACGCGGGGAAGGAGGAAGAGAAGAAGGAAGATGAGGAGCAGGAGGAGGAGGAGGAGGAATGAACTCGTCCTCCTCCGCTTCCTGCTTTGGGGTCCCGTTTTGAAGATAGCAACTTGCCACCGCCTCCTTCTTTCTTCCGCATCATGCCTCCGACTTCTTACCTGCCTCTTGGCACCGCTCTCGCCAGGTGCTGCCAGGTGCGCAACGGTAGACAATGCTGTGGGCTCTTGGAAGGTCCAGCGGGGTGGTGTCCTACCGGATCCAGGCGGGACCTCGCTCTCCCTCGGGTCTGGTCATTACGCATCCGTCGCCACTTTCGTGACCCCCCTGCGAGATCCTGCGGAGTGGTGTCCTCTACGCGGATCCAGCCAGGACCTTGCCCTCCCTGGGGTCGAGCTACTGCGCAACCGTCGCCATTCTCGTGGGCACCTGGGAGGTCCAGCAAAGTTGGCATCCGATGCGGATCCAGACGAAACCTTGCCCCCCTTCGGGTCTGGCTACTCCGCCCACGTTCGCGGCCCCTGGGAGGTCCAGCGGAGTGGTGTCCGACGCGGTTCCATACAGGAGTTCGCCTTCCCTGGGGCCCGTCACATGCGCCACCGTCGCCATTTCTTTCGCGGAGTGGTGTCCCACGCGGATCCAAGCGTGACCTCGTCGGAGGCCTAGAAGTTGACACCAACACCATATCGGTGGTGTGCCTCCACCGAGGGAAGCTGATCCCAATCTCGGCGATGGTGATCATAGCCGGGCTGATTGCCACCGACACCAAATTCTAGGATCACCCTCCCCCAGTGAACGCACCCCGTGCTTTGGTGTCGGTGTCCATTTCCAAGCCTCCCAAAGACTCGCTTTCATTGGGTGATGCTGCCTGCACCGCTGCCGCCGTGCTCGTGGGCCCATGGGAGGTCCAGCGGAGTGGTGACCTGCGCGGCTCCAGACGGGACCTCGTCCCCCCTTGGGGTCTGGCCGCTGCGCAGCCGTTCCCACGGGGGCCGCCCCAGAGGCATTTTGGCTCAAGCCGCCGAGGCTCGCATCTAGAATTTTAAGTCGGGCCTGCCCCTCTACAGGAGGAGTCTTCAAGAATAGGCAAGCAATAGTATGGGGGCGATTTGTTTCTGCATGTTCGAGCATTTTTGTAGCATGTGTTGAGTATGTTTTATTTTTCGTCCAAAATCCCCCTGAAGGGGGACACGCCCGACTTAAATCTAGAAGTCAATCTTTGAAATGAACTAGAGCCAGGCATTGAAAAGTTGCGCATCCACAGCTTGAGAGTTCTTTGGTTTCATCGTGCCGATGCGCCAGATCGGCCTCCCGAAAGCCGACATCCCAGGGTCACGCATTTTGGGGGGGCCATTCGGCGTCTGAGCCCACTCGGCTGCCGAAGAGGCTCGGGATCGAGCCCGTTCGGCTGCCGAACGGACCACGCTCCTGCCGCCCACTGGCACTTGAGCCTGTTCGACTGCCCACTCGACGGCCGAGTGGGCTCAGGCGCCGAACGGACTCAGAGGGAACCTGGGGGATGGCAGCGTGGTGGAGGAAGGATGCACGAGCAGTCGCAGAGGCAGGAGGGGGAGTGACTAAGCGGGGGGGGCGAGGGGAGGGGAGGGGAGGGGAGGGGGGGGAGGGGGGGGGGGGGGGGACACAGTAAAACTGAGGGAACGGGAAACAGGGGGCGGGGGGAGGGAGACAGGGAGCGCTGGGGGGTGGGAGACCGGGAGCGGGGGAGATGGAAAGGGAGGGTGTGGGGGGGAATTGGGGCGAGGAGGAAAAAAAAGGATGGTGGGGGAGAGAGCATCTGGGCTGGCCCGCAGGGGCTGCCGACGGCTGTGGTGCTTCGAGAAGGCACCGCCGGCCTCGGCATCCGCCAGCTCGAGCTCCTCCTCTTCCTCCTCCTCCTCCTCCTCCTCCTCCTCCTCCTCCTCCTCCTCCTCATCATCATCATCATCATCATCATCATCGTCATCATCATCATCATCATCATCCTTCTCCTTCTCCTCATCCTCCGTTCTTTGTCCTTATACATAACTTCTCCCTGTCGCACCCCGAGGCCAGTTCTTAGGGCGGTCCAGGCGTTTCGCCCGAGACTTCCTCACCATTTATGACCCTGAAGCTTAAACATTGACCACAGTTTCACATATCAAGGGCGGGTGGTTTTCAAAATGTGGCTCTCGCCTTAGCGCCGCGCACATTCATGTTAAACATTTGCAAGAGTTTCACGGGTTCCCATGGTCAGCGTACCAGAAATGGTTTTTGAAAAGATTCAGGATTATGAGGGCGCAACAGTTACATTGATTCGCGGTGCTGAAGCCCCAAGAATGGCGTTCTGTTTCGATTTCGGATCGCCAAAACGCAATAGTCAGGTTAATCCGTGGCGTTGGAATCCCGAGAACGATGTTTTGGAATGCATCAGGGTCTTCAAACGGTTGTCTTCCAACGAAGCAGTTCCCTCAGTGGAAATCAACCTTTGTAGGGGGCCTATGAAGAGTAAGCTTGGAGGGATGATGGATTCCAACATCGTTGATGACTCTTGGGTTTACACTGGTCTTCCTCCTCCTCCTCCTACTCCTCCTCCTTCTCCTCCTCCTCCTCCTCCTCCTCCTCCTCCTCCTCCTCCCTTCTCCGCCTCCTCCTCCTCCTCCTCCTCCTCCTCATCATTCGTCCTCCTCCTCCTCATCCTCATCCTCATCCTGCGTCGTCGTTCTCCTCCTCCTCCTTCCCCTCCTTCGTCCTCCTCATCCTTCCTCCTCCTCCGCCTCCTCCTCCTCCTCCTCCTCCTCCTCCTCCTCTCCTCATTCGCCCTCCTCCTCCTCCTCCTCCTCCTCCTCCTCCTCCTCCTCCTACTTCTCCTCCTCCTCCTCATCCTTAATCGCTCGCGGCGCACGCCTTGAGCAGCTTCGCCGGGCAGGTGCGCCGATCGCGTCTGTCCACCGCGCTGGTCCAAGCGCTACGGCGCTGTGGGGCACCGCGATCCAGGGCGTGCCGAATGGCAAGCTCAAAGGGCTACGGGCTGCCGCGCTCCGTGCCGAGGGGCGCCTCCCTCGAGGGGCCTCCCTTGTGTTGTGCTAGCCATGGCCAGCTGGCGCGCCTGCTGGATGCGCGACCCGTTCGTGTTAGTCACGGTGCTGGCCATCCAGACGTACGCCGAAATGGTTTGGAACGGCGTCTTCCAGCGGTCCCTGCTGCAGGTGCTATTGGATGGCGCTCGGCACCTGGTCGCGCAGCGTTTCCCTTGGGCGCGCTGCAGCAACCCGATCACGGCGCTGGTGCTCACCCTGCAGCGCGTCGGCTGGAGCTTGGACGACCCGTTCACGCTGAGGGACGAGAAGGGCGACCGCTGGGACCTCCAGGAGTTTTCGCCGGCGTTCTTCCGTCTCAAGGCGCAGGAAGCGGCCCGGCAAGCCTCCGACATTCACGCCATGGGCCGCTTGGTCAGGCCTGGCCGCCGCAGCTGGGTTGCGCCCGTCTTGTGGCGCCCCCTCAACGAGCTGCTGCACGTCTCGCTGAGCGAGGCTGGAGCCTCCACCACAAGCGGGCTCAACGAGGCCTACTTTGCGGCACGCATTGGTGCCAGGCCCGCCTCTGCGGGGAGGGGGAGGGGCTGGGGCTTTCCGACCTTTGCCAGTGCTGCCGCGGCTCTCCCGGCACCTTGCATCATAGATTTTCCAGTGCCCAGCGCACCGCGCCTGGATGGCGGACAATCTTGACCCAGCGGTGCGCGATGCCGCCGCTCGAGTGCTGGAGGGCGGGGAAGAGGCTGGGGTACGTTTTGCACGAGTGCTCCTGCCTGATCCTGCCCATTGTTTTCGGCGGCCGCCGCTGCCGCCTGGCGCCGAGCTCCAGGCGGACCGCTGGCCGCTGACCGGACTCATGCTCGACGGCGGGCACATTTTCACCGATGGAGCTTGCTTAGACGCTGAATTCCCCACCTTGAGGGTGGCTGGTTGGGCCGTGGTTGCCTACGACGCCGATTTTTGTTGCTTGGGCTCTCTGCGCGGGGTGGTGCCCCGAAATCTTTGCCCGTCCCAGTCCGCCAGGGACGGGGAGGACTATGCTGTCCTGATGGCGTCAAGGCACGCCGCCGGCCGCTACACGCTGCATTCGGACTGTAGTGCCACTGTCGCCTGCGGGCAAAACCTGGCGAGCGCCAGCGGGCCAGCCCAGCCCCGCGCCCACTTGTGGCGCCAGGCGGCTGCTGGCGATGCACTCGAGGACGTGACCTTTTCTAAGGTCCTCGCGCACGCGACGAGGAACGACGTCGTGGAGGAGCGAATCGCGGCTTGGCAGCGCGACGGGAATCACGCGGCCGACGCCCTAGCAAAGGCTGGGGCGGCCGAAGGCCGGCTGGCCGAAGATGAGCGCGCTTTCCTTTTTGGTTGCCTCCATCTTGCGCGGCTCCTCACCCGATACACGGGGCGCATGGAGGCCGTGCTGACTAAAGCCGGCACTCGCGACCATCAAGGCCTCGGTCGGGGTCTGAGGGCGAGATTGGGGGAACGCGAGGAGAATCGCGCGCTGATGCTGCAGGTGCTGGCTCGGCCCCGGCGGCGAACGCAGGCGCGGCCGCTCGTCTGGGCTCGGATCCCGAGGCGCACGCTGACGCTCCGCCTCAGGTTAGTCCCTGGCGCGTGCGTGTGCACAGCCTCCTTGCTGCCCAGATTCGCGAGTGGCGATGCCCAGAGGGGGGACCCCGGGGCGCGTCCTCAACAATGCTAGTTTGCACGACTTGTTGAGGTCACGGCACGTGCCCTGGTCGGGGCCACGGGCTCTTAGAGCCCTGTCCTCCCAGGGACGGTGAGCCACCCCCGAGAGCAAAGAATGCACGCAGCCGCGTCGGCCGTGGGATGCACCCCCACTGGGCGTGGAATGCGACCATCGACGAGGCATGCAGCCCGTCGGAGGCGGTACGGGCGTCCTGGGCCAGCCATTTCGGATTGGATAACGCCGCAGGGGGCCCTGTGGCCCGCACCGCCGAGCCTCCCCTAGGCACTCCAGTTCGGTGGGGCGCGCCATGCCCAAGAGTGGCACTGAGCGATGCCTTACTGGCATTCGGATTTCGCACGCGCGGCCAGGCTGAGGAGCTTGGCCGCGAGGCGCAGCGGCTGGCCGCGGAGCGGGCCAGCCGGCTCGCAGCCACGAGTGCCATCGAGGAGGGATAGTTGCTGTGGACTTCCCTCTTCTCCTCCTCCTTCTGGAGTCGCGCACCTCATCCTGAATCGTCCTCCTCCTCCTCCTCCTCCTCCTCATCATCATCATCATCATCATCATCATAATCATCATCATCATCATCATCATCGTCATCATCATCATCATCATCATCATCATCATCATCATCATCATCATCATCATCATCATCATCATCATCATCATCATCATCATCATCATCATCCTGCGTCGTCGTCGTCGTCCTCCTCCTCCTCATTCCCCTCCTTTGTCCTCCTCCTTCCTCCTCCTCCTCCTCCTCCTCATTCGTCCTCCTCCTCATCCTCCTCCTCATCCTTCGTCGTCCTCCTCCTCCTCCTTCCCCTCTTTCGTCCTCCTCGTTCCTCCTCCTCCTCCTCCTCCTCATCATCATTATCATCATCATCACCATCATCATCATCACCACCACCATCATCATCATCATCATCATCATCATCATCATCATCAGCAGCAGCATCATCATCATCATCATCATCAGCATCAGCATCATCATCATCATCATCATCATCATCATCATCATCATCATCATCATTCGTCCCCCTCCTCCTCCTCCTCCTCCTCGTTCCCCTCCTGCGTCCTCCTCCTCCTCCTTCTCCTCATTCTCCTCCTCCTCCTAGTCGGCGTGGGAGGCTCGAGCAGCGATTTCACCCGACCCGACAGCGGGGTCAGCAGAGAAGGTTCTCCGAGTCTCACAGGGTCACCCTACTCCTCAGGCCAGGGGGGGGAATGGGCTCCTTATGCACAGGGTTTCGCGTACTGAAAGTCGTCTCCAGCTTTATGCCGCAACATGTGTTACCCCTTCTCTTGCGAGAGAGGAGTGTGACCTGTGCAGACAACATCAAGCGTGAGAAGGCGCGAACGAACGAGACGCACGCACGCTCGTGAGCGGGTTGTGAATCTCGCCGTATGGGAAACGTGTCAGAATAGGAACAACAGACAGGTGGCAGTTTACACGACGTATCTTCTTTTGGGGCCAGCGTGCAAAACGGACTCCGCCACACGGTCCGCATCGAAGTCCGTGCTGGCAGATAGTCAAAGTTTGGGAATCAGTCGCTTGCCCCCAGTCGGAACAGGGCTCGTGAAGACAACAAGAGTTTTGACCAATACCTTGCCGCCAAGTGAGGGGAGCGCCCCAAGCTGTTATGCGATGGAAGAAAGCACGGGGGCATAGCGCATCACACAAACTGGCAGAACATGATAAAAGTCTGGCTTCTCTTGTGGAAAGTGATGAGTGATACGATGGCACTGTTGTCGATCAGATGGAGCGTTGGTCGCCTGCGGGGCCTGCAACGCACTCTTCTGTCAGGCGCCGTAGTCTTTTGGACGCAACGAGAAAGAGCATGGTGGCGGACACGGTTTACGGTTAGGGGAGGAAATCCAGCGCGAAAGAGGTACCTGGAGATACCCATGGCAGTTGCAGTGTTTCCGAAGTCAGGCGGCGCTGAAGACGTGGGTGGCGATTGGCGTAGTTTAAACTTGTGGGGGGACTGTTTTGGTTCACCGATCCTGCCTTGGATAAAGAACCAAAGCGAACCGCACCAGATACGGCTGACAAGCAACAGCGTGTGAATAATGCTGTCTTTGCCCACATTCGGGATGGACTGTTGCATATGAGGAAATTCCGCGCAGCGGGGGGGGGGAGGCGAGGAGGTATATTCCATGTCGTCGCAGCATACTGTATAAGTTAGCGCCAGAGAAAGTGAGGCAGCGCTTGGCATACTGGCGAAAACAGGCACATAGGTTCATATTGGTTTGTACTCGTGCTTATCCTAAGCGAGGCTTCTACATGCCACGCGAGTTGATGATTACCCCTGCAATTGGTGTCGCAGAATATACCAATGACAGGACAAACGAAAGGAGGCCGAAATAACTAAGACTAACATTGTTTTCGCGTGTCTTCTCAGAGTGGCACGCGGTTGGCGCGTCGCAGTCGTGTTGCGCAGACAAAGAAAATTCTGCAGCCTAGACGAACGTCTGCCCGCGGTTCCCGCTCGTCCTCCTTGCTCGGCCTGGGTGCCTCCCTCGCCTCGCCTCGCCTCCCCCCCCGCCTTCTCCTGCTCGCCCGGCTTGCTGCTCGCTCCTCTCGTTCCTGCTCCTCGCGTCTTTGCGCCTTGCCCCGCCTCGGGGACTGTCGCGCCCTGGCCTTGTCTTTAGTCAGACATGTCCTTCTACAGGAGGAATATTGAAAATTGCTGTAAAAAGTAAGATGGGGACGATTATTTCACTGTGTTTGACTATTGCTGTTTTTTGTTATGCTTTATTTTCGTCCAAACCCGCCTGAAGGAGGACATGCCCGACCTAAGCCTTGTCTCCATCTGGGCCTGGCAGTCCGCGACCTCTTTCCCCATTTCCAGTCTGTGGAGGTGGGTACTCCTCCGCTCACTTCACCAGCGCGCCCGGGGCAGTCGGCCCCCCCGCGCTCGTGGCCGGCAGGCAATGTGGACTCGCGATGCTCTTGCATACATGTTTCTCGCAGGGGCGAGGTGTTGTCCCGAGCTCTATCGTGGTTTGTCGCTCGGAGCCGCCCCGATGCGCTCAACCTGAACATGAACCTTAACCTTAACCTCCTCGTCCTCCTCCTCCTCCTCCTCCTCCTCCTCCTCCACCGCGCTCTTCCTCCTCTCGGGTCCAGAACCCAGAACCATCGACAAGGCCTTAAGAAGGCATATTGTTTCGTGCCGAGCAGTGGAGCCCTCGCGGGCTGACAGGTGCAAGCAGGCACGGGGAGAAGCAGGAACGACCGAACAACGGGGAGGCTGGTCGGGCAGAGTGAGGAGGCGGAGGCGGGCACCAGTGCTCGTGTGCGCGGTAAGGGGCCATGCCAGAGGAGGAGGAGGAGGAGGAGGAGGAGGAGAAGGAGGATGAGGAGGAGGAAGCGGAAGCGGAGGAGGAGGAGGAGGAGGAGGAAGAGGAGGAGGAAATGGAGGAGGAGGAAACGGAGGAGGAGGAAACGGAGGAGGAGGAGAGGAGGAGGAGGAGGAGGAGGAGGAGGAGGACGAGTCGCCTAAGCCCATCGGAGAATCCCTCCAAGGCCGCCCAAGGTGCCGTTGTGCGGTGCCGTGCTCGCGCCGCCCCGGCCCCGGCATGCAAGCACGTGCCGCCCGCGTGCCGCGCAGTGGAGTGCCCGTGCCGTGGCGCGCACGTGTGCCTCGAGGAGCCCAGGGCACGGCAGGCGACGGCCTCCTCCTCCTCCTCCTCCTCCTCTCCTCTCTCCTCCTCTCTCCTCCTCCTCCTCCTCCTCCTCCGCCTCCTCCTCCTCCTCCTCCCCCTCCCTTCCTCTCCTCCCCTCCACTCCTCCACCTCCTCCTCCTCCTCCTCCTCCTCCTCCTCCTCCTCCTCCTCCTCCTCCTCCTCCTCCTCCTCGGGTCGCATACGGCCCCGGGGGAAACAGTGCAGGCGGCACATTATTCTTCGCACGCCAGGGCGCGAGCACGGTCCGCGCACGGCACGGGCACGGGCACGGCAAGAGCACGGCACGTGGGCGGTTTTTCCTACGTCGCATTCTAGAGCGCGGGCACGGCTCACCCGCGCTGCACGGCACGGCACGCGGCACGCGGGTTGCATCTCTTTCGCACCGGAGCTTGCAGACGCGGTCTTGTCATGCGAATGGGACCCCTTTATCACGTTCGTTGTCTAGGGAAATTCTTCGATCGTCCATCCTCGAACTTCATGATCCTCCTCCTCCTTTTCTTCCTCCTCCTCTTCCTCCTCCTCCTCCTCCCCCTCCTCCTCCTCCTCTTCCTCCTCCTCCTCTTCCTCCTCCTCAGGCACTACAGAAATAACATGGCCATCCACGAACGCGAGAAACGACAACACAACACATCAGGACGTCAGGGCAACTGACCTGTACAAAAACGCTGACCTGCTTCCTGGAACCTGGCTGGCATGAGACCCAGGGCGAGTTGCACGGCCCGTGCACTCGCCAGCCAGGGGCGCCAAGAATCCTCCTCCTCTTCCTCCTCGAGAGTGTTTTTTTGATCGCCCCCCAATAAATGCTTGTCACGGGGTTCCCCCCCCTCCGTAACGGTAGCGATTATACGGCGGGCGGTGTCGCGACCCCCCCCCCCCCCCGTACGCGCGGCTGTCGCGGTGTACACATCGGCGACGTACACAGGCGCTGCTGTGCACGCAGGCACTGAGTTGTACACCGGCGCTGTGTTGCACGCGGCTGTTGTGGTGTACGCAGGCGCTGTGGTGCGCGCAATCTCTCCTGCCTTGGTGGCAATAGAAGATGATGTTTCTCCCTCCCCCCATCTTTCTCTACTCGCAGGCCCCCGTTGTGCTCACGGGCTATTGTTGTGCTTGCACGTCGCGGTGCTCTTAGGCGAGTGTTTTGCTCACACCGCAAACGGGAAAAAAGAGAATGAGGGGGAGCAGCGGCGAATGCAACAGAGCGGGGAGGACGCAGGTACCAGACAACACTTGGCGTTATTCCACGCCTCGACGTGCCAGGGGGCACGGTGGCGGATCAAGCAGCTGCTGGCGACATGAACCTAAATTTTCGGAGGTCCGCGCGGATTTTTGGATCGGTGCTGGACTCGCTTTCCTTGCGCAGGGTTTAGCATCGACCCCAGCGCGGGCGATCAAGGTTGCGACGCGCCTCAGGGGGGAAGGGTCCTGTCGGGCCCCAGGGTCTCAGAACGAGCCCACAGTGCGAAACCATGGTTCAAGATCGGGCCGAGAGCTTCCAGTTGCGCAGATCGATCAAGATTGAAAGATCCACGCGGTGTCAGGTAGCAACGTCCCCCCATGTCCCCCGGCCCTCCTCATGCGTCCTCGCGAGTCATCCTACCTGGGGCCTCCAGAGACCCCAGGACGTCGTCGATCGTCGTCGTGTGGCCCAAGGGCTTCCTTGGCTCAAGCATCTTGGTCTCCTGCTGCTGCTCCTCCTGCTTCTCTTGCGTATATTCTTTATGCTAGCGCCGTTCCGTGCGCCCCCAGGCCGTGTGGTGTTCGCGGGCGCTGTGGTGCATGCAAATGATGCCGCAGCAGCTGCAGCGGTCCCAAACGTTATGGTGTTCGTAGACAGGGAAGTGCACAGAGGCATCGTGGTGTACACAGGCAGTGTCAGCCAAAAGCTGGGGGAACGCGCCCCCGGCCACAAAAGTCGACACTCACGAGTGACTAACATATTGATTCTGATACGTTCGGGCCCCCGGCGGTGGCATGGTGCGCGCGTGCGTTCTAATGCACGCGGCCGCTGTGACTGCTGTGGACGCGGCGCTCTGGTGCACGCGGGCGCTACCTGCGGGCTACACAGGCGCTGCGGTGCACGCGCACGGCTACAGCGGTACCTACGGCAACGGCTTTGTGATGCACACGGTTGTTGTGGCGTGCGCGTGCCATATGGTGTTCACAGGCTTTGTGGTGCACGCGGGCCCTGCGACGCAGGCACTCAGGCGCTCCAATTCGGTGCACGCAGGAGCTGTGGAGCAGGCAGGCACTGAAGTGTACACCGGCGCTGTGTTACACACGGCTGCTGTGGTGTACACAGGCGCTGTGGTGCACTCAGGCAGTGCGGTGTACACAGGCGCTGTAGTGTACACGGCTTCTCTGGTGTACATGGGCGCTGCGGTGTATACGGGCGTTGTGGTGCACGCAGGCACTGCGGTGTGCACCAGCGCTGGGGAGCACACGGCTTGCTTACTGTTGTAACGCAAGGAAGGGCGCTGCAGTGTGCCCAGACAGGGAGGCTCCGTGCACAGAGATGGCCTGGGGTGCACATCAACTCATCAAATGTCCCCTCCCATTCCCAGCCCCCCCCTCCCCCCCGCCCCCTCCCCACCCCCCACCACAATCGTCAGCGTTACCTAGCCCCCGCCCCCCCTCCCGCAAAAGACGTTATGGGCCCGGGATAAACAAGCGCTCTTCTTTTCTCCTTCCTCCTCCTCCTCCTGCCTCCTCCTTGTCCTCCTCTTCATCATCATCATTCATCAGCCATCATCATCATCATCATCTCATCATCATCATTAATCAGCATCAATCATCATCATCAGCATCATCATCATCATCGTCATCGTCATCGTCATACTCCTCATCAGCATCATTATCATCATCAGCAGCAGCAGCATCAGCATCCTCATCCTCATCCTCCTCCTCCTTCTCCTCCTCCTCCTCCTCATCATCATCATCAGCATCATCATCATCAAAATCAGTATCATCGTCATCACCATCATCATCATCATCCTCGTCATCATCAGCAGCAGCATCATAAGCATCACTACTCTCATCATCCTCATCATCCTCATCCTCCTCCTCATAATCATCATCATCCTCATCCTCCTCCTCCTCATCATCAGCATCATCATCACCATCATCATCATCATCATCAACATAATAATAATCATCATCATCATCATCATCATCATCATCATCATCATCATGATCATGATCATCACCATGATCATCATCATCATCATCATCATCATCATCATCATCATCATCATCATCATCATCATCATCATCATCATCATCATCATCCCCCTCCTCCTCCTCCTCCTCCTCCTCCTCCTCCTCCTCCTCCTCCTCATCCCTCCGCCCGGCGCCCCGCGTTCGCCCAAGGTGGAGCGGCGGCTGCGCGGCTTCACGCAGAAGCTCATGGACCAGCCGGCGCTGCTGTGGCCAGCAGCCGCGGGAAGGAAGGGGAAAAGAGGAAGGCGCAGGAAAGAGGAGGAGGAAGAGGAGGAGGAGCAGGAGGAGGAGGAGGAGGAGGAGGAGGAGAAGGAGAAGGAGAAGGAGGAGGAGGAGGAGGAGGAAATGATAGGAAGGTGATGAAGAATATGAGGAGGAGGACGAGGGGGGAGGAGGAGGAATGAGGGGAGGAGGAGGAGGAGGGCAGAGGGAGGAGGAAGAGGAGGAGAACTGAGGGAATGATAGGTGGAGGGGGAGGAGGAGGAGGAGGAGGAGGAGGAGGAGGAGCGTGAGGGGAAGGGGAAGGGGAGCGAAGAGGAGAAGGAGGAGGAGGAGGAGGAGGACGACGACGAGGCGGGGAGGAGGGGGAGCAAAAGGGGAAGGGGATTGAAGAAGAGGAGGATCGCACGCCACTGAGGGGAAAGGGGGGGAGAAAGTCAGACGGTCCAAAAAACAAACCCAGGGGGGCCCATCCGAGGGGAACTTTTTGTCACCCTGGCAGGAAGGCCAAAGACCTGCCAGGGGCCAACGACAGGGCCCCCCTTGGGTATCAAACCGCCCAGTTTTTCTTCTTCCAGATCGTTGTCTGGGTCTCGCTCCTTCAGCTTCAGTCCCAATTCAGCGGCCTCGAACTCATTGAGCCCAAACGCTTGCAGGACATCTGCCAGGCACAAAAATGCACGTGCAGGTGGGTCCGCAGAGGCCCTGGAGACACCTCCTTCTCTCTGCTGGGCCTTCTTGGACTCCAAAACCCCACCAACCAGCTCTCGCGCCCAAGCCCCAGGAGTTCGCCAAGAGCCCAGTTTGAGAGGCCTGTTGGGGCGCTTGCCCTTGCAGACAGCCCGAGTGTTCTTCCTGCCTGGGTCCACCAAGGCCTGCTGGGACCCTCCACAGCTCTGTCGAAGGCCTCTGGATCCCGCAGACACCGTGGCATACCCCCCGCAGGTCGAACAAGAAAGGATGGGAGGCTGGTTGTCTTCAACCGCGAACTGAAGCAAAGCATGCCCTCCAATGAAGGCAGGGGTCTGGCGGGCATCCTCTGCCATCGCCAGCTGCTCGGGCACCAAGGGCTCAGAGGGAGGTCTCGAGGACGGTGGAGGCTCATCGGGAGGAGGAGCAGGAGCAGCAGCAGCCCCGTCTCCGCCCCCCTCCTGCCTCCTCAACTCCTCAAGTGCCTCCTCCAAGTCAGATCCCCCCTCCAGGGAGATCTCTGTGAGCCCCTGGGCTCCAACGTTGTCCCACCTGCCTTCCTGAACATAGTGGCCTTCAGCCCTACTGATGAACTGAAGGAGCAGGCGTGAGACATGGAGCATGCCTTTGGACATCAAAACCACCTTGTACGGGCAACGACATAGCTCCGCACCCAACTTCGCAAGTCGATCAGCTTCGGCATTGCCTTCCCTCTCAAAGTGGCTGATCCGGCCTTCGCGCACATCTGTCATCGACGTGTGGGCCGCCACCCTACAAAAACTCACCAGAGCGGGCGTTCCTTCACGGAAAGCCTCCTTCCAGATGTGTGCCCGAGTGTTGCCATCTCTTTGCGCATATCTGGCATTCTGACAACATTGAATTGTGCCTTTGCAATCGGAATAAATCGTGTACCTGCCTACTAGGTGTCTCAAGGCCATCAAGATGGCGTAATCCCCCCCGTCTCTGGCTACTTGGTCGGGGCCTTGCGGTGGGGGGACCGCCTCATACCACCCCGCCAGGGGTCGGCGATCTTGGTCGAAAACCGCCACACCCCAACCAGCAACCCTAAAGGACGGGAAGGAACCATCGACTCCAGAGCCATCGCAAAAAAACATGGCCACCATCTAGCGCCAGCGGCGCCGCTTGTCCTTCAACCTTGTACTCCCACTCAGGGTTCCACCCAGGTCGGGAGAAAACTTGGCAAGGGTCGGGAAGGATCCCCCTGGCAAACCTCTCTTGCAAGTGCACTGGCCCTACCCGCAAACGCCGCACTGGGCCATCCAGGTCCTGCGGCAGATTGTCTCGACGCCAGCTTAGCCTAACGGGGCAATCAAAATGACGATGGAACAAGCTGCCGATGGCTTCCCCGCATAGGAGACAGTGCGACGGCAGGGCAGGGTCACGCCTGTGAAGTCGCGCTTGGCACCAATGCGAGCCAATCACGAGACCTCGGAGAGTCCTCTGCTCACGAATCCCCCACCCCCCGCCTCTCCCACCGTCATCCTCATCGAGCTTCCAGCGTCCATGCAGAAATTCGTTCAAGGGCCGCCAAAAGATGTCACCAGACCAGCCCTGACCAAGGTCGATATTGGCCAGTCCTTCCTTGTCCGAGAAACGCCGAGCAGCGAATCGGGCCTTCCTGGCCAGGAACGCTGGGGAGACCTGGCGAAGATCCCAAACCTCCCCAGTGGCCTCCTTCAGGGTCCATGGGCCCTCAAAAACAAGGCCCACGCGAGCACACGCGAGAAGGAGGGCCGCAATGGGGTCTCGAACACGGGCCCAAGGCCTGGACAACTGAAGCAACTCCTGGCCACTGGAAAAAAGGGACTGCACCACCACAGGTGCCAGGCGCTGATCTTTGAGGACCTGGCTGTAGGTGCGGAGAGCATCGGCCGTTAGGAGGACCAACGGATCCCGAGCCCAACCTCCCCCCACACTCATCGAGGCCAACTCAAGGGAGAATCCTTTGGGGAGCCTCCCTTCCGCCCTAACTGCTGCAAGCCGAACTTGCTTCAGCTGGCCATTGGGGAGGCCCTGGATGTTGGCTCCCCAGAGGGCCTTCGACTTGACGCCTGCCCTAAAAATGGTGCCACGCTGAGCCCCAGCCGCTCGGAGCGCGAGGACCCTCGCCACTTTTTGTTGGGGCTCCACACATCGCTCGTGCTGGGTGCTCACACGCCGCCTGGCGCCATCCGTGGCGTCCCCACCGAGGTCCCTGTGAACCTGGGCGCGCACCTTGGCAGGCAAATCACACTGCCTGGACAACTCCTGTGCCAGCGCCGAGGAGGAAGCAAGCAGGCCTAGCTTGTTCATGGCAATGGGCAGGCCCATGCGCTGCAGGTCCGCCGTCACAGACCGAAACGAAGCTGTCAGCTCACGCGTGATGACTGTTTCACCACCGACTGCATGCAGCGAGACGTCGTCAATGACGTTCTTAATGCACATTGTCGGGTTGCCAACCATGGCCTGGCGCAGCACCCCAAGCAGCAGCAGCCTGGCAAACGTGGTGGCCCCCGAGCACCCTGCAATGACAGTGCCGTTCGGCTGGATCACTCGACTGATCGCGCCCTGCCAAGTCACTCGCCTCGGACCTCGATAAAGGCAACCGTGCGCTCGCAGGAGCGCTATCGGAAATGAGTTATTCTGGGCCGCTGTCAGCAACTCTTCATGTGAAATGTGTTCGTAAAATTTGCACGGGTCGAAAAAAAAAGTGCCGCCGTGGACAGACCTGGGACGGTGCGCGCGCAGGCGTTCAGAGCATTGTGGACCCACGCACTCTTGTCGCAAGCCGTGCTCGAGCTGAGACCCCAGACAAATGTCGCGTCCACCGTTCGTTCCCAGGCCGCACATAGCCTATGCCGAATGCGGCTCCAGACTCTGGCCCAGAGGGGGAGAAGCCCTATGGGCCTCACCCCTCCCGTGGGCTTGTCTAGAAAGACCACCAAGACCATCCAGAGCCCCCCCCCCCCCACAGGATGCCGCTCCCAAGCCGTTAGGACCCCCGCAAAAGCTTCAACCGGAGGCCCGGGGAGCTGAAGAAGGAGACGCGGGCTGAAGGAGTCCCAGCCAAGGGTCGTCGAGGGGCTAAAAGACGCAGCCGCTTCCAGCACTTGCTCAGCCGTGATCGGCGGCAGGTCCTCAGGGACCGACCACCCACCCGGGGGGCTTTCAGCGTCCCGCGCTGGGTTGGTCCAGGTCGGGATCCAATATCTCAAAATGCGATCTAGTGCCGCCTGCCCTACAAGAGGCCTGGGACCTCCCACTTGCTCAGTGGAATCCTCGTCATCAAGGACTGGCAAAGGAGGCTGAGCGGGGCCTTTCGAGTACCTGTGAGCCGCCCGACCTCCACGACCGACCGACGACTGAGCCCACGATCTCCATTTCTTTCGGCCTTCCGCTGTCTCCTGCTGCACTCTATTGTCAACTACACGCTGGATGGCATTCACTAAGTCCCCACGACTGGGACCCTCTAGGCCCTGAAAAAGTTCAGCCACCGACAGTCGCGCTAGCAGAGGTTCCTCAACCTCCTCCAGCAGGTCTTGCAGCGGCCTGGCCGAATCTAGCAGGCGTCGCCGTCGGCCGCCAGTCGCCGCCTTCATATACTGCAGGGCCAGGCGCTTCAACGACAACCAAGTTGGGTACCAGGGAGGGAGCGCCTGTGCAGCTCCCACGATGCTTCTAGCGGCACTAACTGAACCTGGCAACCCTTGGCTCGGCCAAAATACTGCCTGTCATCTAGCCCATGCATGCGGCCGAGCGCCGACTCCGCAGCATCGAACCATTGTTCCATCGCTGCGTGGGACGAGAGAGAAACCCAATCCAAGAGGGGCGGCTGATGGCTGGGGCCCCACTGCATGCGTGCCTTCTCCTCATCATCCTTGGGCAGCGGGAAACTGCGAGGCACCACGCGCTGCCACACTTTGGCCTGTCCAGCCACCTGCCTCAGTTGGAGCACAACTGCAGAATGCGGCCCAACTGGCGCGTCAGTCTGCTCAATGCACTCCTTAACATGATATTCTAGACAACGGCTGACTACAAAAAAGTCTTCACAGTTACTGTGACACGTCGCTCCTGGGGGCCTGACCACTGTCGCCCCAAGGTGATCTGCCCATTGGGATGCGATCAGCTGCTCAGCATCGATGTTCCAGTCACCTCCGATGACAAACGGGCAGCCCGCCGAGGCCACCGCTTCGCTGAGCTCATCTAAAAAGGTGATGTTGGCGCCTGAGA
>CAUYUJ010020176.1:0-35000 GCA_963575745.1 Prorocentrum cordatum
AACCGTGTGAGGGGTGCGCCAAAATGGCGCGGGGCCGCCATGCGAACCCTGACACTGGGGCCTTCGGTGATCTCCCGATGGGGCCAATATCCTCGTGAGGGGTGTGCCGAAACGCTGAAGAGAGGGGGGGGGAGAAGGAGCGGGAGCGGCGGGAACGCGGGGCACCGTCTCTTCAAAACGAGGACCCAACACCACAGGATGGTTGGGAAAAGCTCAGAAATCCGCGCGGCCTTCTCGGATCGGCGTTGGGGCTCCCCTGCGGCGCCTCCGGCGCCGCCCAGCGCTGATCCGAGAAATCCACGCGGAGCGGACCTCCGAGTTCTATGTTTATGTCATTGTTCGCTCCCTTACCTGGGGGAGAGGGGGAGGGGGGGAAGCTTCCGAGGAGGAGGCTGCTTCTCAGAAGGCGCGGGCCTTACACCCACAGACATGGCCCGCGCCTTCCAGGGATCAGCCTCCTTCCTAGATGCCCTCGCCCCTCCCCTTGCCCCCTTTGCGCGTGGCCGACTCGCCGCGTGTGACGACCACGAGAATCGAGATCAGAGTGCGCGATCGACGCACTCCGACTCACGCCCAACGTTCCCAACAAACCTGGCCTCTGCGAGCCAGCGGGGTTGCTACCCGCCCCCTGGCCCCCCTCTCCTCCGCCAGAAAGGTCTCTCGCGGAGGCCTCGCTGCCGGCCCTGCCTCTCGATGGGTGTACTGGGCATCGGCCTAGATATCAAAATGGACAGGACCAGGACGTATGCAGCATGCTCGATGTTCGAGGCATGTCTGCTATTGGCCGTTATGCTACCTCTTCCCTTGACATGACTTCCGGGGGGCGGGACAAACATCAGTCCGTAGTGCGCCATGCCCAACCTGCCCTCCTACCTCGACAATTTTGCGATTAGAAACGGAAACTTGCGCACACCTGTCATTAACATATTCGGTACATGGTACAAGATATCCCCTCCATCAGAGACAACCCCGTGGGCGAGTACATGTGGCTCCAGCCTGATATGCAGCAGCATATGCTCCCACGCGTGGCAGTTCCAGACGCGTGCTAATGAAATTCTGGCTCGCGGCGGTGGACGACGACAAACGTCAGATCAAGCTGCGAGACGGAGGCTGGACATCCCATCGCGGCCCATCCCCTCCAGTTTCGCTGTCATGGCAAGCGTGGGTCGTCATCGTTCCGAGGGGGCCGAGCACAAGGCTGGATTGGAGAGGCTGTTTCCCCCGGGAAGACGAGCCCCCCCCATCGTGTGTCCAGAGTCTGTTTTTTTCCATTGGTGGGCTCGCACTCTGGTTGCATCGAGGAGGCGGTCAAAATCAATACAATGCCACGCAGCACCTTACAGCAGAGCGCGTCTAGGCACGAACGACGCGAAGCCTGCGCGAGGCCCCACCAGGTCGGCGCCTCCCTCCACCCCCCCGTGTCCTCCTGCTGGTGCAGGCCGCTGCTGCTCCTCAGGGAGAGCTGGCCGCTGCCGCCCCTGGCCCTGGCCACCGCGCCATTCCGCCGAGAGCGAACGCAGGCACGGAGCAGAACGAGGAGAAGCTCCTCCTCTCCTACTTCTCCTCCTCCTCCTCCTCCTCCTCCTCCTCCTCGTCTGCTCCTGCTCCTCCTCCCCTCCGAGGCGGCAGGGCAGATCGTGCGCGCTCAATCAACACCTACAAACCAAACTGCCGAGGCGCTCGACGCGCCCTGGGACAGCCAAAACGTGTGATCTGACAGCCTCGGGCCCGCGGCGAAGGGGCTCATGTTCTTGCCCGACGCGTTGTTTGTGAAGTAGGCCGGCAGGCAGTGTCCCACGAGGGAGGCCATCAATTCTCGCGGCCAACGCCGCAAACGCCAATGGCCCCCTACTGTGAATATAGGGCGGGGCTGCATGCGGTTACCACGGCGCGGGTGGCCAGCAACTGCCGTAGCCGAAGGCCACAGCCGCGGCCGTCAGCGAGCCAACTCCTACGCCGTAGCCAAGCAGACGGAAGACAACGTCGCCACGGCGCGGGTGGCCATCAGCTGCCGTAGCCAGGATACAGCCTGCACACGCTGCCCCAGAGGTGGCGCGGAGACGGTGTTGACGCTCCGCTCAAGCGAGCTCAGGGCGCGCTCGGGAGACCTGCACACGGCGATGATAGACTGCAAGGCGCTGTTCGTCATCAGGAGAGGCGCATGCGCGCGCACTGAAACATCTTACAGAGCCGGCGGATCAAACAAAACGCACATGTTGGGGCGGCTCCAGGCAGCCGCATCCTTATGGGCGCCGCGCCCCACGGCTGTGCTGGACTTGTGGGTGACTATCCTGCCTGCTACTAGCGGACCAGCAGCGTTGAGGAGTCTCGCTCGCGCACCATTCCCACGCCCCTTACTCTTTCATTATTTCTTTCTTTTTTTTTTCCTCTCTCTCTCTCTCTCTCTCCCTCTATCCCGCGCTCTGCCCGGTACTGCTGTCCCTGCGCAAGCGTGGCGCAGGCCCAGCGCAGCCTCCCCGCACTGGCTCGTCTGGCTGTGCCGCAGGAGACCGGCCTGTCTGATCAAGGGCGCGAAACACCTGCGAGATGGAGGCGATACGACCCGAACTCCAGCCCATGTGGGATTGTCCTCTATGAGGGTAGGCGCATGGGACACGCAGCCCCGTACGCCGCTTCACTTATCGTGTTGGTGAGACTCTTCTGGCCGTGCAGCTGAAGGTCAGAACAAAACTGTGCCTGCACTCTGGCCTGGGCTACCTCCGTCGTTGCCGACGTTCCCCCTTCGCTGCCACCGCTCCCACTCACTGGCACCCATGCCGATACCCTTCTCTGGCGTCCCCTTCAGAGGCGATGGCTGAATGGGGGGGCATGCTCGACCGCCTGCCCTCTCCGAGAGGGGCGGGGCCAGCGAGAAAAAAATGGTACCGGGGCCTGCGCGCCGACGCGAGCCGACTACAGACGCGCTCTCCTCCCCCATCCCTTTTCCTCATCGCGTCCTCCTCCTCCACCTCCTACGAGTAGATACGAAGTGCCTAGTGCAAATCGTTCGTTTGGGCATGATACCTACGACGGTGACAGCTGCCAGCTTCCCAGCCGGTGGGAAGTGAATTCCGCAATGCGACACTGCCTACCTATGTGTCCTACAGTGCACCCTGGCGCGCCTAGCGCGCGCCATGGTGCCCGAGATGCCCTGCGCTGCTCTGCCAATAGACGAGCGCGTTCCACTCCTCGCAAAGTGACTACTCGCAAATGGCCTGGATCCGCTGGGGGGATCTACGAGAAATTACGTCGAATCAGGCATGTGTTTTTCGAGCGGTTGTAAGTACAGGGCAGTTTTTCTGATACACAGGATTAAAACAAAAACATTGGATTTTTAATACATGGTTAATGAAATCATGTATGCATGAAGTCATCCTTGTTTTTAATACTAGATCCCTGCATTTTTAAGACATGATCCGCACGCGGAGCATGCATCAGAAACGGCACTGTAGGCACTTTGCGAGTAGTGGAACACGCTCGGTGAGCCAAGAGCGCGAGCGAGCGCGCCCTGGTCGTCTGGCGAGGGGAGGGGGCTTGCCCCGCGGGAGCTGAGCCAGCAGTGCATCCAGCCTGGGGTTACGTCGGGTTTGTCCCTCTACACGGGGGGAATTCCAAAATAGTTTAAAAAATTGTCTGGGGACCACGTCTTGATCATTCTTTGACTATTTGGGCACATTTTCGGGGTATTGTTGACGATTTCTCGCCCACAACCCCCCCTGTAGGAGGGCCGGCCCGACCTAAGCCTGGGGGGCGACCGCGCAGAGCGTGCTCCCGCGCGCCCGCCCCGGGCGCCTCGCCGCGCGCCGACGCCCCCCTTCGGCCCCGCCGGGCGCGCGCTGGCGGGCGCGCCGGCCACGCCGAGCCGCGCGGCGCTGCGGCAGGTCGCGACCGAGGGCGGGCGCGGCGGCCGTGCAGGTGGCTCGAGCTGCCGGCGCGTCGGAGGCGCCGCGCCGGGGTGGCCCCCGGTCACCTCTGCCCGAGACTTATGTTCTCCTCGTCTTCAGAGACTTAGGAAACCAGTGAAATCCACTAAGTAGGTTAAACATAGATTTAGGGCAGAAATTCAGCAAATCTTGAAAATAGGCCAAAAATGCACTCTGCCCGAGACCCCCCTCTTCTCGTGTCGCCCCTCTGCCTGTCGTCCCTCCTCCCTCACTGCCAGGGCATCCCTCTTCGCTGGGAGAAGATTATATCCCGGCAAGGCAACCTGAACAGCGATGTGTAGGAGCATCTCTGGAAGCATTCCCCTTAAGATTCGGATGAGAATCCAGTTGTAGAATTCTGCTGTTATCACAGTCGCAGTCGTTCGCGATGAGAGTCGCAGTGGCAACGGCAGTCGCAGTCACAGCCTCAGCCTCAGCCTGCCTCAGCCTCAGCCTGCATCAGCCTCAGCCTCAGCCTGCCTTAGCCTCAGCCTCAGCCTGCTTCAGCCTCGGCATCAGTCTGGCTTCAGCCTCGGCCTCAGCCTCAGCCTGCCTCAGCCTCACCATCATCAGCCTCAGCCTCAGCCTCAGCCTGCCCCAGCATCAGCCTGCCTCAGCCTCAGCCTCAGCCTGCCTCTGCCTCAGCCTCGGCCTGCTTCAGCCTCAGCCTCAGTCTGCCGTCGGCCTCGGCCTCGGCCTCAGCCTGCCTCAGCCTCAGCCTGCATCAGCCTCAGCCTCAGCCTCAGCCTCAGCCTCAGCCTCAGCCTCAGCCTCAGCCTGCCTCAGCATCAGCCTGCCTCAGCCTCAGCCTCAGCCTGCCTCAGCCTCAGCCTCAGCCTGCTTCAGCCTCAGCCTCAGTGTGCCTTCAGCCTCGGCCTCAGCCTCCAGCCTGCCTCAGCCTCAGCCTCAGCAGCCTCAGAGCCTCGGCCTCAGCCTCAGCCTGCGTCAGCATCAGCCTGCCTCAGCCTCAAGCCTCAGCCTCAGCCTGCCTCAGCGTCAGCCTGCCTCAGCCTCAGCCTCAGCCTGCCTCAGCCTCAGCCTCAGCCTGCTTCAGCCTCAGCCTCAGCCTCTGCCTTCAGCCTCGGCCTCAGCCTCAGCCTGCCTCAGCCTCAGCCTGCCTCAGCCTCAGCCTCAGCCTCAGCATCAGCCTGCCTCAGCCTCAGCCTCAGCCTGCCTCAGCAGCCTCACCTCAGCCTCAGCCTGCCTCAGCCTCAGCCTCAGCCTGCCTCAGCCTCAGCCTCAGCCTCAGCCTCAGCCTCAGCCTCAGCCTCGGCCTCAGCCTCAGCCTGCCTCAGCCTCAGCCTGCAGCCTCAGCATCTCCCTTCAGCCTCGGCCTCAGCCTCAGCCTGCCTCAGCCTCAGCCTGCATCAGCCTCAGCCTCAGCCTCAGCCTGCCTCAGCATCAGCCTGCCTCAGCCTCAGCCTCAGCCTGCCTCAGCCTCAGCCTCAGCCTGCTTCAGCCTCAGCCTCAGTCTGCCTTCAGCCTCGGCCTCAGCCTCAGCCTGCCTCAGCCTCAGCCTGCATCAGCCTCAGCCTCAGCCTCAGCCTGCCTCAGCATCAGCCTGCCTCAGCCTCAGCCTCAGCCTGCCTCAGCCTCAGCCTCAGCCTGCCTTCAGCCTCAGCCTCAGTCTGCCTTCAGCCTCGGCCTCAGCCTCAGCCTGCCTCAGCCTCAGCCTCAGCCTTCAGCCTCAGCCTCAGTCTGCCTTCAGCCTCGGCCTCAGCCTCAGCCTGCCTCAGCCTCAGCCTGCATCAGCCTCAGCCTCAGCCTCAGCCTGCCTCAGCATCAGCCTGCATCAGCCTCAGCCTCAGCCTGCCTCAGCCTCAGCCTCAGCCTGCTTCAGCCTCAGCCTCAGTCTGCCTTCAGCCTCGGCCTCAGCCTCAGCCTGCCTCAGCCTCAGCCTGCATCAGCCTCAGCCTCAGCCTCAGCCTGCCTCAGCATCAGCCTGCTCAGCCTCAGCCTCAGCCTGCCTCAGCCTCAGCCTCAGTCTGCTTCAGCCTCGGCCTCAGCCTCAGCCTGCCTCAGCCTCAGCCTGTCTCAGCCTCAGCATCAGCCTGCCTCAGCATTCAACATGTGGCCCGGGAATGGAGTTCTGGGAACTCGAAGAACACGAAGTGGCCTACAGTTGGCTCCGGGCATTCAAAATCATGCCCAGGAGCGGAGGTCTGGGAACTCGAAGACCACGAAGTGGCCTACAGTTGGCCCCGGGCATTCAACATGTGGCCCGGGAATGGAGTTCTGGGAACTCGAAGACCACGAAGTGGCCTACGGTTGGCTCCGGGCATTCAAAATGGTGCCCGGGAATGGAGTTCTGGGAACTCGAAGACCACGAAGTGGCCTACGGTTGGCTCCGGGCATTCAGAATGTGGCCCGGGAATGGTGTTCTGGGACCTCGAAGACCACGAAGTGTGTAACTGTTTGCTTAAAACGACTTCCGCGGCTTCTCCCTGGCACCCGCCCAGACCCCCTGGGGAGTCAAGATGCTCTCTTTTGACATCATTATCCCGGCAAAGCAACCTGACAGCGATGTGTAGAAGCATATCTGGAAGCATTCCCCTTCAGATTCAGATGAGAATCCAGTTGTAGAATTCTGCTGCTCTCGCAGTCGCACTCGCATTCGCGATGACAGTCGCAGTGGCAACGGCAGTCGCAGTCACAGCCTCGGCCTCAGCCTGCATCAGCCTCAGCCTCAGCCTGCCTCAGCCTCAGCCTCAGCCTGCCTCAGCCTCAGCCTCAGTCTGCCTTCAGCCTCGGCCTCAGCCTCAGCCTGCCTCAGCCTCAGCCTGCATGAGCCTCAGCCTCAGCCTCAGCCTGCCTCAGCATCAGCCTGCCTCAGCCTCAGCCTCAGCCTTCCCTCAGCCTCAGCCTCAGCCTCAGCCTTGCTTCAGCCTCAGCCTCAGTCTGCCTTCAGCCTCGGCCTCAGCCTCAGCCTCAGCCTCAGCCTGCATCAGCCTCAGCCTCAGCCTCAGCCTGCCTCAGCATCAGCCTGCCTCAGCCTCAGCCTCAGCCTGCCTCAGCCTCAGCCTCAGCCTGCTTCAGCCTCAGCCTCAGTCTGCCTTCAGCCTCGGCCTCAGCCTGCATCAGCCTCAGCCTGCATCAGCCTCAGCCTCAGCCTCAGCCTGCCTCAGCCTCAGCCTGCAGCCTCAGCCTCAGCCTCAGCCTGCCGCCGCATCAGCATGCCTTAGCCTCAGCCTCAGCCTGCCTCAGCCTCAGCCTCAGCATGCTTCAGTCTCAGCCTCAGCCTGCCTCAGCCTCAGCATCAGCCTGCCTCAGCCTCAGCCTCAGCCTGCTTTAGCCTCAGCCTCAGCCTCGGCCTCAGCCTCGGCCTCAGCCTCAGCCTGCCTCAGCCTCAGCCTGCATCAGCCTCAGCCTCAGCCTCAGCAGCCTGCATCAGCATTCAACATGTGGCCCAGGAATGGAGTTCTGGGAACTCGAAGAGCACGAAGTGGCCTACAGTTGGCTCCGGGCATTCAAAATCATGCCCAGGAGCGGAGTTCTGGGAACTCGAAGACCACGAAGTGGCCTATAGTTGGCCCCGGGCATTCAAAATGTGGCCTGGGAATTGGGTTCTGGGAATTCGAAGACCACGAAGTGGCCTACGGTTGGCTCCGGGCATTCAAAATGTGGCCCGGGAATGGAGTTCTGGGAACTCGAAGACCACGAAGTGGCCTACGGTTGGCTCCGGGCATTCAGAATGTGGCCCGGGAGTGGAGTTCTGAGACCTCGAAGACCACGAAGTGTGTAACTGTTTGCTTAAAACGACTTCCGCGGCTTCTCCCCGGCACCCGCCCAGACCCCCCTGGGGAGTCAAGATGCTCTCTACTGACATTACCAGAAACCTATCAGTCTTCGCTGTTAGGTAACTAGAAACCTATCAGTCTTCGCTATTCGGTAAAAAACTTATGACTCTCGACGCTGGTGGCCACCAAGGCCGGTGACGATCTTGGCAGCCAGGTGCCGAGCATGACAGAGCACACGGCAGTAAGCAATAGCGAGCCGACCTAAAAAGTCACGAGAGACGCCTGGCCGCTTCCAAAGCGCCAAGCTATCTACCATGGGCTGCCGATCGGCGGTCGGATTCGAATCGCTGTCCAACGAGAGCTTCACGCGCATGCGCGCCCAAGCAGAGCCTCGGGGCAAATTCAAAAGGGTATGGCGTGCTGGATACTGACAAGGCCTATCTCTCCCCCTCATCCTTCCTTGTTCCTACGTGCACCTCCTCCGCATGCGTGTTTCCTCCAGACATTCGAACCGCATGTGGCGCACGGAGCGCCCATTTACGGTGCAGACGGCCAGATGAGAGCCCGACTGCTCAAGGCAGGCTAGCAATGATCGAGGCATCGTCATAAAAGCCTGACTGGCATCGAGTCATAGGCCGCTCCGAAAAGACAGAGGCTCTCTGGCCCACCTCTGGACATCATCACCCCTCATCATCATCATCATCATCATCATCATCATCATCATCATCATCATCATCATCATCATCATCGTCATCATCATCATCATCATCATCAGCAGCAGCAGCATCATCATTATCAACATCATCACCATCGTCATCATCCTCATCATCATCATCAGCATCATCATCATCACACTGAGCATCATGATCATCATCAGCATCATCACCCTCGTCCTTCTCATCATCATCGTCATCGTCATCGCCTTCGTCATCTCCATCATCGTTCATATCATCATCCTCATCGTCCTCATCCTCCTCATCATAATCAGCATCATCATTGTCATCATCAACGTCATCATCATCAACATCATCCTCGTCGTGATCATCATCATCGCCATCATCAGCAGAATCAGCATCACCGTCGTCGTCATCATCAGCATCATCAGCATGGCAATCAGCATCATAATCACCATCATCGTCTTCGTCATCGTCACCGCCTTCGTCATTACCATCACCATCACCATGATCATGATCATGATCACCATCATCATCATCAGCATCATCATCATCATCAGCATCAGCATCAGCACCAGCATCAGCAGCATCAGCATCAGCATCAGCACCAGCACCAACATCATCATCATCATCATCATCATCAGCATCAGCATCAGCATCAGCATCAGCATCAGCATCAGCATCAGCATCAGCATCAGCACCAGCACCAGCATCAGCATCAGCATCAGCATCAGCATCAGCATCAGCATCAGCATCATCATCATCATCATCATCATCATCATCATCATCATCATCATCATCATCATCATCATCATCATCATCATCATCACCATCCCCCGAACCCTTTGGGTCATCGGCGTGTGAGATGCTTCCCCCTCCCCCCCCCTGGGGCCCGTTCGGGTCCACTTGGAGGCCGGCCCCAGCTGAACGCGCCACGGGCCTCACGACGGGCCATGAGGGCCCCAAGAGGCCCACAAGATGGTCCAACAGGGCCCCGAGTCGCCGACGGATCGCTCCAAGACGCCCAAGATAGCCCCCAGACGGCCCAAGAGGACCCTTGGACGCCTCAAGAGGCCCCCAAGCGGCGTCCCAAGAAGGCCCCCAGAAGCAAAAATCGTCCCATTCCCTCCGGGGAACGTATGATTTTACCACATTCGCCTCTGGGGCTTTCACAACGCCCAAGACAGCCCAAGAGGCCTCCAAGATCGCCCCAAGACGGCCCAAGAAGCCCGCAAGAAAGCTCCAAGACGGCCCAAGAGGGCCCCAAGACGGCCCAAGAGGTTCCCAAGACGGCTCCAGGAGGAGGCCCAGGCGGGGGACCCGAACGGAAATTTCGAGCCCTCGGCCCCGAGAAGCCTCCAGGAGGCCCCAGGAGGCCCCCAAAAAGCCCCCAAGAGGCTCCAAGAGGCTCCCCAGAGGCCCAAAAGAGGCCCCAAGAGGCCCCGAAACGGCCTCCAAAAGGCTTCAAAAGTGCTGCCAGGAGGCCCCCGAGAGACCTACCAGGAGCCCCCCAAGGGGTCGGCGGTGCGGCGTAAGCCCAAGAATCATCGTAATCATAATGATACCAAAGAAAAACCCAATCAGGGCTATAGGGCTAGGGGGCTATAGGGCTATCGAGCTATAGAGCTATAGGGATATAGAGCTGTAGGGCTATAGGGCTATTGGGCTATAGGGCTATAAGGCTATAGGGCTAAAAAGCACCCCCGGGCACGCCCGGGCACGCCCGGGCACCCCGCGGGCACCCGGGCACCCCTGGGCACCCGGGCGTGCGGCGAAAACCGGCGGCAAACCTAACCTAACCATATGAATCCGCTAGGACCCCTACACAGGCAAGCTCTGATTGGGGAATCATAATCATAATCATAACCATAATCAGACTCATGATCACAATCATAATCATAATCACGATCATGTTCAGCATCGTCATCAGCATCAGCATCAGCATCACCATCATCATCATCATCATCATCATCATCATCATCATCATCATCATCATCATCATCATCACCATCATCACCATCATCACCATCATCACCATCATCACCATCATCATCAGCATCATCAGCATCATCATTTCCTGCTCATTCTCATCCTTCTCCCATCCTCCACGACGGGCGAGTGGCGGCTTGAGCGCTGCCCTCACCACGAGGGAGCGAAGGCGGCGAGCACCACGTCTGCCTGGTCGCTGGCCTCCAGGACGCAACAGCACTCTCCGGAGCCCACGCCCCAGACCCGCACCCGGCCGTCCCTGGACGCGGTGACCACCGCCTGGCCGTCCGGAGAGAACTTTGTGGAGTCCACCCCGCTCGGGCAGGTCGACAGTGTGCGCAGGCACCTCCCCGAGTCCGTGGCCCAGATCCGAGCTGCGCCGTTCGTGGTGGCGGTGACAACCGCCCGGCCGTCTGGCGAGAACTGGGCGGACGTCGCGTTGGACTTCGTGTCCGCGCCAGACGCCCACAGCGTGCGCAGGCACGAGCCCGAGCTCGTGCTCCAGATCTTCGCCGTACCGTCCCCAGAGGCGGTGACCACAGACTGGCCGCTCGGGGAGAACGCGATGGACTTCACGAAGCTGCTGTGTCCGCGCAGCGTCAACAAGCACTGCCCCGAGCTGACATCCCAAAGCCTCGCCGTGTTGTCGCTGGACGCCGTCGCAAGCACGTGGCCGTCTGGAGAAAACGCTGGTGAGCTCACGGAGCTCTGGTGGCCCAGTAACGTTCGCAAACACTGGGCCGAACTGGTACAAAATATTCTTGCCGTCCCGTCGGCGGAGGTGGCGGCGATCGACTGTCCGTCTGGGGAGAACACGGCGGAATTCATACCCTTATCGGGGCCCTGGAACGTGCAATGGCACTCGCCTGTGCTGGCACTCCAAATCTTCACCGTGGTGTCCCCGGAAGCTGTGACCACCGCCTGCCCATCCGGAGAGAAAGCGACGGAGAACACACAGCCAGTGTGGCCCCGCAGCGTTGCTAGGCACTCGCCAGACGTCACGCCCCACACCTTCACCGTCGCGTCGAGGGAGGCGGTGGCCACGACGAGGCCGTCCGGAGAGAACGCAGACGAGTACACGCCCCTCTGCCCTGCCAGCACGTGCATGCACTCGCCCGAGGTCGCGTTCCACAGCTTCGCCTCCCCTGCCATGCCTGTGGTCAGCACCGGCGGAAGCGGGGACGCCACGAGCGTCAGCACGTCGCCGTCGGCCACTCCGAGGTCGCCCAAGGTGGTCTGCCCGGCCAGCTCTGCCGCTCCGAAGAAGGCACGGTTCCAGACGCAGGAGGCGTTGGCGTCGCGAGGTGAGACGTGAGCCAAGATGTCCTGCAACGCCCACGCAAGATTCGCCGAGATGGCTGCTTCGCGACCGGCGAACCCGAAAGCCACGTTGATACGCACTTGGGCCATGATATTGCAACGAGATGTGACCACGAAGAGATTCAGCTGGGCGAACCTACACACCAAAACTCGAGACGGAAGCTCGAGCCGAAATGGCTACGGACATCGTGTGTCCAGATTCTTGGAGTGCACTCTGCTGAACACGGGCGGATCCCCTCGACCACATCGAGTTTCACGATTTCCCGCCTGTGCAACTTGCCTGGCTATCGCTTCGCTGTGAGCTTCGCATTGCTCGAATCTGGATGATGCGTCCATGATGTTGGTTTGCGCGCCTCTCAAAATGCGTAGCTGGACATCTTATGGATTCAGAGCGCACCCTCTTCGGAAACAGGTGGTGCCTGTGCGGGTTGGCTGTGATCGGCGGCGAGCACAAGGAGGAAGTGAGATGGGGCAGGCCTTCTCAGAAGGTGGCGGGGCTTCACAGAATCCCTCGCGCCTTCTGAGAAGCCGTCTGCGTCTGCGGAAAATGCCTCGAGAGATCCTGAGAAAGGCCAGGGGCTTCCTGGGCCTTCTGATAAGTCCTGCCCCCTCGTCGTCCCCTCGTAGACTCGTAGACCCAATCCGCCCGTCGATCCGCGGCTACTTTGTGCAAGCTTCCCGCCCGCAAAAATTTCGAGGTCCCTGGCCGGACACCACCTGGCCCGCTCCGGAAACCCAGACCGCAGAACAATTGGCGGGCAATTCCTGGGGGGGAACTTCTTGGGTTGGAGGAGAAAAGGAGCGCCACCACCGAAATCGGCAACCGCTGTGCGAATCAAAAAGTCGCCAGGCAAACCGAGAACCTCACACGATCCGTCCTGCCATGGGTGAACTCATGAAGTGAACCTTGGCCCGAAAGAGTAAGCGAACGTGCCTCCTGGGGGGGGGGGAAGCTTCTGCTCCCGCCAATTTCCGCTGGCGGAGCCGCTCTTGTTCTACTTCCGCCAGTCGTCGCCAGGCTGTCGCTGAGGAAGAGACGTCAACTTTGGGAGCCCTCGAGGGCGAGGCTCTTTCTGGCATCATGGCGCAACGCCGAAACGTTCCTGCAGCACGTATCTGGTCGGTCGTTGCGCGCACAGGCTCCGCGCGGAGCAATCAGCAGATGGCTATCGCACATAGGCAAGAGCAGGAGGAGGAGGAGGAGGAGAACGAAGAGGCCCAGAATCAATGAAGAGAGCTCGACTGCTCAAGGCTGGCGGGGCGGATGACAGGGCGAAGGTGGCGGCAGCGGCACGCCCAAGAGAGCAGAGCAGGGCAGAGGGGCAGAAGCACCAGCAGGCCGCCACTTGCGACGTCGCCGACACGGCGTCGTCGTCGCCGTCTCCGAGCAGGGAGCCAGCCGAGAGAGGGCGAGGGGGCAGAACCACGGAGGACGAGGCGGGGGGCGCTCTGCGCCCTCCCCAAGGTCGGCTGTTCGCAGAAGTGGCTCCAAGCGAGAGTGCCCTTCGGTGCGTGGCCGCAGCATGAGGGGGCCCAAGATTGCCCCAAGACCGCCCGAAAGTGGCCACGAAGACGGCCCAAGATGCCCCCAAGACGGCCCCCAGGGGACCTGAGAAACCGCCCGAAAGAGGCCACGAAGACGGCCCATGATGCCCCCAAAACGGCTCCAAGAGGGCCTGAGAGCCCCCCCCAAAAAAAAATTGCCCCCACGACCCCAGTCTACCGCTGACAGCCCGCGAGTGCAGTAGGGGTGAGGACTCGTCGGACTCGAGCGCGCAGTCAGAGCTGCTCGGGGGGACCCCTGTGGCCCCACACCAAAACTAACTCCGGCGAGGGGTCTGCGTACGCGTAGCCAGCAAGAGTCGTTAAATGCTGAACGTCTTTTGTGATCCCCTGACTCGCCCTGGAGCTCCCACGATGTCTCTAGATGTGCATGAACATTTCACGGCTTACCACGAGTGATCTGGATCTGCCTCAATCTCCTCTGGGTTTGCCTCGATGTGCTGAACGTCGCAGGTCGATTGGAGCGAAGCCGTCAAGCCCTCCGAGAAAGGGCTGGTCAAATTTCGAGCTGCTCACGCACAGGCCCCGCAAGTAGTCCCGGCTGGCCCTAACAGGCCTCCGGAGTATCCCAGACCGCCCCTGAGGGGGAACATCAACGGGAGCCTGCTCATGGGGGGGGGGGAACATCGGCGTGGAATCGGCGATACACCGCCGACAGATAGATCGGCGACATGCCCCCGATAGCACATCTTCATGGTCCTGCGCGGGTTGGGGCTGTCGGGCCCTTCTCGGCGATGAATGGGCGGCTGGCGGTCGATGCATCCCTCCCTGAGGCCTATCCCCCCCGCTGCACCTGAGCTCCGAAGTACTCCAGAGACCAGTTAAGGCCAGCCGGTGCTACCTGTGGGGGCTGTCTGCACGCAGCCCGAAATCGTACCAGCGCGTTCCCAGCGGGCTTTTCGACGGCTTCTCTCCAATCGACCAGCGAAGTCCAGGCTAAACAATATTTACACATCAGGCCAGAACAAACCCCAATGAGATCGAGGCAGATCCAGATCAGTCGAAATAAGCCCTGAGGGGACTGTCTGCGCGCGTCTGCGATCGGAAGCCTCACGAGGAAAAGACGCGCACGAGGAGGGCCCTTCTGGCGGAGCGGCCGGCTTGGCGGGGGGGTTAGCATGGGCGAAATGGGTCTGAGGAAAACGGGTTCTGGACCCTGGGGCCTACCCACAGGACGAATCATCCTCAATCAATTCCTGACGGTCCCAGGGCCCGTGGGGGGCCCCGAGAGCTTGACAACGATGAAAAACCTCCGGACCCGTTTCCCTCCGGACCCGTTTGCCCTTATTGCGAAGGGGGGACCAGGCACCTGCGCCGGCAATATGAGTTCCTCCGGGTTGACGGCCAGGTCCAGCAACCTGATGTTCCGCGCTGCGCTGGTGATGCTTCTCGTCCTCCTCCTCCTCCGCCTCCTCCTCCACCCTCCTCCCTACTACCTCCTCCTCCCCCCCCCTCCCTCCTTCTCCCGCCTCCTCCGTCCTCCTCCTCCTCCCCTCCGCGACCTCCACTTCCTTCCTCCCTCTCATCCGCCTCGCAATCGCCTCCCTCCTCGTCGTCGTTGTCCTCGTCCTCCTCCTCCTCCTCCTCCTCCTCCTCCTCCTCCTCCTCCTCCTCCTCCTCCTCATTCTCCTCCTCCTCCTCCTTCTCCTCCTCCTCCCTCCTCCGTTTCGTCCCCCGCAGCCGTTTTGGCTCAAGCCTCGCGTCCCCACTCGGGAATCTCATGGGGTGCGAACATCTGCTTCCTGCTTCCATCGGTTCGAATAAGCCGAGTCAGGTGCCTGGGGGCCCCAGGCCCCAGCTCGCCTTGAGATGGGGGAGCTTGCCGTCGCAAGCAATGGCCCAACGACTTGCGACTTCAATTTCGCGGAGTCCGGCGTCAATCTCGACAATGTTCTGTTCAAATCCTACGGCCCACTATGCCCAGTCAGGGCAGGGTCTCCGCTACGCCGCTAGGTGGGGCAGTAGTCCAAGTACCACTACAGATCAGGGTTTTGAGTAGCACGACGCGGTCCAGGGCGCTGGTGAACAGCACGGTCTTCGGGAGTTCATCAATTTACGGATGTGGCCAGGGTAGAGTTCGCAGCGCATCGTTGGACTACACGACGTTAAGCATCGCGTCGCCCATAGGCTTGCATTCATTGCAGAACGTCGTGAATCTGAACGACACTGACCAGTACCAGTGCGGGTAATGACGCTTTCAGTACGGCAGTCGAGGCCAACATTGCGTGACCCCTAGGCGCGGTCAGCCACTCAATCGCTCACAACCATGCGGAGCAGTAGCCCGCAAGAGTGCTGGATGTATCCGCCGAACTACTGAAGTCTTCCTCGGTCTTCAAGACCGTTTTCCCGCTTTCGTCGCCCTCCTATCTTCTTCCCTTACACCACCCCTCGCTGCAAAACTGGGCTCCAGTCAGGGGCAGCACCCCTCCTCCCCCTCCTCCTCCTCCTCCTCCTCCTCCTCCTCCTCCTCCTCCTCCTCCTCCTCCTCCTTCACCTTTTCTTATTCCTTTTCCCTCTTCCCCCTCTTCCCCGTCTTTGTCCTCCTCCTCCTCCTCCTCCTCCTCCACCTCCTCCTCCTCGTTTTCCCCATCGTCCTCTCCCCCCCCCTCGGAGTCGAACCCCCGAACCTTCTTTTGAGCGCGGTCGCATCTGGCCGCCCAGGTGGAGTCGGCGCCGGAGAATCGTTTCTCCTCCTCCTCCTCCTCTTCCTCCTCCTCCTCCCGAAGCAGACCCGATGTAGGCCTGGGCGGTTTGGGTGTTTTCTTTCAGAAGAAGCCAGGCGCCGACAGAGACTGCTCGTGAGCAATCGCAGCCTGCGCCTTCTGCACATGGGCGGGCTGCGTTTTTCCTGGAGAAGCAAGACGCCGGCAATGCTGCACGCGAGCGGTCGCAGCCTGCGCCTTCTGCACACGGGCGGGCTGCGAGCTCTGATTTGGCGACTTAATGCATGCAGTCCCTTTCCCTGCGAACAGGCTGGCCAAACTCCTGGAGCAGGTCGTTGCCTGACCTCCGCACGCGCCACGCCCAAGCCCACAAGTACGAGCGACAACGCTCCCAGTCTGCAGCGTGGGCGCTGTCCGGGATGCTGTCGCGCATCTCAGGCCAGAGGCCATCGCAAAGCTGCGTGTCTTTTCCCAAAAAAATGATTTCGGTGCGCCCGTTCGGGCGCGCGACGCGCGCGCGGTCGACGACGGCCCGCTGCGCTGCGTCGTGAGAAACTATGCCGCGAGATAACTTCCGATGCCTGCAATGCAGCTTGAAGCGGTCAGCATTGAGACGGGGGGATATTTGCTCTCGTCGCCGTAGGCAGCGCGGCTTGTCGGCGCTACGGGCTGGCGCGCGCCCGCGCCACCCATGAAAAACGCGACATTGCCGGGCGCGAGAACCCACGAGAGGATCTCGTCACGTTCGGACCAACTGAATGAGACGCCGCTTCCCCCAGCGGCGCAGGCCCGTTGGGGTAGCCTGAAAAAACATACATCGCCAGTTGGCGCTGTCCCCAAGGGCGCGCGCACATGCATCGGCGATGCAATGTGCGGCAACGCCCAAAAGGGAGCTCGCCGCGCGTCGCATCGAAACAATCTCGCGGGCAAGCGACGCGGCAAGCGCGCATTGACGTCTCGTCGGCCTCTACGAGGCGCCCGCGAGGCCGCGCAAAGTCGTCTTGTTCTGCCTTGGCAATGCGGGCGCAGATGGACCGCGCGACGCGAGTGGCGCGCTGGGCTACATTCTTCGAGACCCCACCTGCGCAGCCATTTGGTCTGGCGGCTCGTAGCCCGAAGCACGCTGGGCTACTGCGCGGGCGATGGCGGGGGGGGGGGGGGTGCGGAGGGTGTTCACGGGGCCCATGTTGAACAACTCCTTCAGAGGACCCTCCGGTCTATTTTCGGCTGGCGCCTCTTGGTGGACGGACAACCCGCGCCCATGCCCATGCAACGCGCGCCCATGGCCCCCTCCCCACCCTCTGCCCATCCCATGGGCATGGGCGCGCATTGTTCGCTCACCGCCTCTGGCAATCCCACTTGGAACAGCGCCACATGGGATAACCGATGCGAGGTCTGCTGAAGCCCGCCACCTGGGTGTCCTTGTCCGACTGGCCGCCCCGAAGCTTCGACTCCATTGCGCCGCGCTGGCGCGCCGCGCGCTCGCCCCCCCCCCCCCGCAGATCTGGCAGCGCGCCGATCTCTATCATGATTCGCAGGAGGAGATCGGGACTGATTTGCGCCGCGCCGACCGCGGCGACACTCTCGGATATAAGGGCGTGGCGAGAGAAGGACGATCGCCTTGCGTTTGCTTCGGTGACATGTAGGACGGGCCAGGGGCCTCTTTTTTGGCGCCGCCCTGCCCTTCTTCGCCGTCGATGTCTCGCTGGCGCGGCTCCCCTTCGTCAACGACCCACTGCGAATGCCGGACAGTTTCCTAACCTGGAGAACCGCGCAACTTGGCTTCCGCTTTAACGCGGCCAGCTGCGCGCGGCGCGCGCTCGTCCGAATGGGGGGCCTCGCCACCGCGAGGCGCGATTGGCAGGGCGAACGGCAATGGGAGAGGCGAGGACGCAAACCAATGCCCGAGCTCGCACCGGAGCGCTGCGGACCGAACGCCACGATTGGCAAACGCATCGACTACAATTGCGAACGCGCGCAATCGCAGATCTGACCGCGGCAAACATGAAACAAGCGTCGCTGACCTTTTTCCATTGGGGCATGGCCGTCGCAACGCCCTGATCCGTTCGCAAGCGCTGCCCCCCCGTCCCCGAGATGCACGAATTATGTATCGTGCGTGTCCCCGATGGCGCCTGCGCGGTTGCGCCTCGCTGGGGACGAAGGTCGGGGAATCGCCACCCGTGCCGCCGCCTGGCGCGCGTCGCCATCGCGGCGGAGGCGGCGAAGGCGCGCCGCTGGCGTCGCCTACTCAAGCACCCCGAACCTGCCGCCAATTGCATTCATCGGCGCGCGCGCCCTCAGGCACGCTATGCCGCGAGACGCGGCCCGCGCGAAGGCGCGCGCATCGCCGTCGAACGCGACGACTCCTCTGTGGAAGACGAGAACGGCCACGGCGTGCCCCGTCACTCCAGGCGCAGAGCCGCACGTTGCGATGTGGCGGCCTGCGGGCACGCCGCAAGCTCCGCGGATGGACCCAGGACGCTCTCAAGGTTGCGCAACTTGCCCACCGAGGGTTTGCGAGCTGCGGCGCGCGCCTCCCTCGCCAGCCTGGCCGCGGCTAGTGTGTTCCCGAGGTCGTGATCTCTCTTCGCGGCCCTGCGTACCTTGTTGCTGCGCGGATTTTTCTCGTAATCGGGCGCCCCCTTCTTTGGGTTCCCCCTGGTGCCGCGAAGCGCGGGGCGCGGAATAAAGCAAACCTTGAGCCAAAACGGTTGCGGATGGTCGAGGCCCGCTCGCGCTGCATCCTCAGGGGGGCCCTGCCATTCGGGCAGAGGGCCAGCACACACTGTAAAACAACAGGTTGTTCAGGTCGGGGGGTCAGCACACGCAGAGAAACTATGTGTTGCCTGTTGTTCCAGGTTTTTGAACGTTTAGCCACCTGAGCGCGCGTAGATCCGCCAAAACCTGACAAACCTGCTAAACGTTTGCTTTGCAATGGTTTCCCCGCCTCTGACCGGACACAAATGTTATATCGGATATGATCGGGCCCCTCGGAGAAAGCAGTTCGTGAGGTCAGGGACGCCAGAGTGCCTCTAGGATCAAGCTACAACTGCAAATTTACCATGCTGCCACGCTCTGGCACCACATCCAACTACGCAGGTCTTAGCGCCTCCCGGGTCCTACGAGTCCCAGGATGGCATCCATAGCACGAGTGTCTGTGCCCGAACGGTGCCTCAGGAGACTGGGTGGTACGGCAGCGCTTCATGCCGTCACTGGCGGCAACGGGACACAGGGGTCTCTGCGAGGCCTCTTAGGGGGGTGTTCGCTTCCAGCACGGATGGAGGAGTGGGAGCTAGCCAAGCGGGGCACGGGGCGAAGGGGGGGGCAGGCTTGCGGGCGAACGGAACGACGCTCGCGCATGCTCGTATCTGTCACAGGCGGCGGCGTATCAGGTTCACTCACAGGTGGTATGTCCGCAATCTCCCATGCGCGCGCCATCACCGCAGCTGTCTTAATAGGGCGAGGGCCTCGGAGACACACAGTGGGATCCTATGTGCCCAGGGTGTCGGTAGTAGCCGTCTGCATTGAAGTCGTAGGCGAATTCTGTGGGCGTCCCATGCCCCTGATATCTGTAGATGCTATCTGCGGTGGCTCCCACGCCCTCGTCCATATTCATCTGAATCTGTGCTGTGCTCCACGTCGCACAGCTGTGTCGCGTCCAACACACTCGGCGACTTGCGTCGTTCAACTCATCATCATGTCGTCCATGTTCGTCAGCTCCGTGTGTAGAACCCGCTCCATGTGCAGCATCGGTCCTTGTCCTGGCTTGTGGGCCGCGCCCGTCTGGAGGAGTGCGTCGTGGATCACTGTGAAGTCGACGTCGTTGTTCTGGTGGAAGCGTGCGTCATCCGCTGGGGGGCTTGTACTGGTTCTGGTTGGAGCTTGCACTGGCTCTGGTCGTGCGTCATCCGCTGGGGGGGCTCTGTCGTTCGGTCGGAGGGTCAGCAAACAATGTGAAACAACATGTTGTTCAGGTCGGAGGGTCAGCAAACATTGTAAACATCATGTTTTGCTTGTTTTTGCCTCACATGTTTTAAGCGTCTATCCACCTGGGCGCACATAGATCCACCAAAACCTGCAGCAACAACAACAGAACACATAACATATGAAAAGCTGTTGCGTTGCAGTGATTTCTCAGCCTCTGACCTGACAAACCTGCGTTTTACAATCGATGATCTACCTCTGGCTTGACAAGGGGCACCACGAGCAGAGATGAAGGAAGATAATGAGCGCAATCGAAAGGACGAACTGAACTGATAAGGCACTCGCCTCCTCCTCCTCCTCACCCTCCTTTGTCTTCTTCCTTCTCCTCCCCCTCCCCCTCACTCCTCCTCCTCCTCCTCCCCCTCGTCCTCCTCCTCCTCTTCCTCCTCCTCTTCCTCCTCCTCATTCTTCCTCGACGGCGAAATGGAAAACGCTGAAACCGCCCAGGCGCAAAAAACAGCCAAAAACGCCCAGGACTACATCGGGTCTGGCACCCCTCCTCCTCCTCCTCCTCCTCCTCCTCCTCCTCCTCCTCCTCCTCCTCCTCCACCGCCTCCTCCTCCGCCTCCTCCTCCGCCTCCTCCTCCTCCTCCTCCGTAACCGTTTTGTCTCAAGAGCTTGCTCGCCCCTGGCTCGAGCTGGCAGCGGTCATGGCCGACGCGACGGCGGCGGCACTCCGCAGCGCGGTTGCGCGAGCTGCCGAAGGTGGAGGAGGTCAAGTGCATGGCCGCGGAATATGTCTTCGAGTTCGGCCCCGGGGCCCAGGAGCTGGGCCGATGCATGATGACGGCCGCCAGGATGAACGAACAGGTGAAAGTCTCGGCTATCGTCGCGGTGCCCTTCTACGAGGACGCACGGGTGGCGGTGCTCCCGGCTTGGGCACCCCACGTTCTCTTCCATGTCTGAAGAAATGGGTCGCTGGACTCCGAGGGTCGTCCAGGTTAGTGTCAACTTTCGCCGGCGGTGATGTTGGGGTCCAGTGGCACATGAACACACTTTCACACTTCGCAGCCCCCCAGGGATGGCGAGGTCCCGTTTGGACTTGCGTGGGGCCCCACTGTGCTGTCCCCCCCCCTGGCAGCCCTCAAAAGTTACCATACTTTCACATTTCTGAGCCCCCCAGGGATTTGCGTGGGGCCCCACTCTTCTGCCCCCTCCCCAGCAGCCCTCAAAAGTGGCCACAGTTTTACACTTCGCGGCCCCCAAGAGGAATGCAATCAGCCAGGTGCAGGCATGCGAGAGGGGGACAGAGGGCGGGAGGAGAAATGGAAGGGAGTTGGCGCCCCACTGCTCCATTCAGAGCGAGGACCCAACCAAGGGAGGGCTGGGATTAAAATACAAGTGTTTCGTTTCAGCGTGGGCGTGCTGTCGCCGATGCTGCCAAGTGCGCGACGGGCAGCGGGACGCAGCGCACGTCCCGCACGCAGGGCCGAGATGTCGCTACCGCCTCGGCGCCGCGCCCCGTTTCCCAGGCAGAGTGGAGCCTCCCGCTCGGGCGCAGCGCAGGCGCATCCGCGCGCACCTCCGCCGACGCGCGAGCGGAGGGAGGTCGTGTCTTCGCCCCGGTCGTGCGCAGATCTCGCCCGAAAAGGCGTCCCGCCTCGGCCGCGCGAGGGGGCGACTCGTCGCCCTCGCCCGAGGTGCGTGCGCATGTCGGCTGAGGTGGCGTTCCCGCGCAGGCGCGGCGCGTGGCTCGTTCCCCGAAGCGCACGAGCGCGACAGCCGCAGTGGGGCCGCGCGAGAGCGGGCGGCATGCCGGCCTCGCCCGAGCGCCGCGCACTTTGTGAGCGAAGATGGCAGCGCTGTGTCAGCGCGGCGCATTCTTCGCTTCCGCCGTGCCCATGGGAAATTCTGCCGCTACGTATCGTTCCTGCGCGGCCAGCGTACCTTTCCCTTCGCCAAGTCGGCGGAAGCGGGGCCGCGCGCGAGCGTCTTCCGTTTGCGAGGTGCGGACACGTGCCAATACCACTATGAAGATGTACAGGAGTGCGGTCCTGTGTTGCGGGAGGGAGGGTGGGAATAGAAGGGGCTGGCCCTCTGTCTCGCCCGACCTGGCTACTTTGACTCCTGATCCTTCGTGCTCCGAGTCCCCATCCTCGTCCTCGTCCTCCTCATCCTTACCCTCTTCGGCCCCAGCGGGCCTGATCCCGCCCTCAGGCAGCCCGACAAACGAGGCGAAGCGGGAGCAGCACGCGGTGACGGGGTAGCCGTTCTCGAGCACCTTGAAGTAAACGTCTATCTGCGCGCCCGCGACCCCCTCCGCCTGCTCCTCCTGCCACTCCTCCTTTTCCTCCTGCCCCTCCTGTTCCTCCTCGTCCGCGTCCTTCTTCCGCGTTTCCTCCTCCTGCTCCTCTTCTCCTCCGCCTCCTTGTCCTCCTCTTCCTTCTTTCTCCTTCTTAGAATGATAAGAGATTCCGGTGAGGGGACTTGAGACGTGATGGCGAACTGCAGCTAGGTTGACGCATCTTGGGTTCGCTCTGATCTTCCATCTTCTTTCGTGTCCCCCTCCTCCGCCTCCTCCGCCTCCCCCGCCCCCCATCCCCTTTCCCTTGCGAACAGCTCCCCACTCTCACACCCCGAGGCCAGTCAGAAAGGCGGGCCGGGCGTTTCGCCTGATATGTCCTTACCACTTGTGCTCCGGAAGCCTGAAGTCTGCAGCAGCGCCACGGATAGAGGACGGGCCGCTTTCAAAAATGTGGCTCTCGCCCTAACGCCACGCACATGCGGCAGGCGAACAGAGCAGTGGCTTCCAGGATCGAGGACGGGTGGTTTTCAAAACACGGCGTCCGTCCTGAGGGTCGCGCGCATCCGCTTCAAACAGTTGCAAGAGCTTCACGGATGGAGGAGGAGGAGGAGGAGGAGGAGGGAGGAGGAGGAGGAGGAGGAGGAGGAGAAGGAGGGGAGGAGGAGGAGGAGGAGGAGGAGGAGGAGGAGGAGGAGGGGGAGGAGGAGGGGGAGGAGGAGGGGGAGGAGAAGGAGGCGGAGGAGGAGGAGGAGGAGGAGGAGGATGGAGGGCGGGTCTTTCAAGCTGTGGCTTTCCGCCCCCGCGCCACGCGCATCCGTCACAATACACTGCAAGAGAGCTTCACGGACGGAGGGCGGCGCCTGTTCAAGACATGGCTCTCGCCCTTAGCGCCGCGCCCACTCGATTGAAAGAGTTTCGGGGGTGGACAGACCTCCAACCCTGACACGTCGATTGAGGAATTGGCCGTTTTCGGTTCGCGAGGGGGCGTCGCGGCCGTCATTTTTGCGGGTCCAGGTCCGTCGGTTTCGGTCCCAGGCCGTTTTCACTAAGGGGAGGTTTACTAAAGGGAGGTCTGTCCACCGCCGAGAGTTTACACCCGCTTCAAGGATGTTCACGACAGACGTCCTAGGGATGGCGTTTTGGCACGATGTCGGACTGTCCGAGCGCGGCAGTTGCACTGATTGGCGGTGTTGAAGTCCCAGGGGGGGCGTCCTGGCAGGATTCGTCATCGCCGAGACGCAACAGTAAAGGTGAACTCGTGGCATTGAAATCCCAGGATCGGTGATCTGGCACAGGTGAAGGTTCCCAAGATATTATTTTCCGGCGGGACTCTTCTGGCAGTGAAGATGAATCCTTGCAGTGCCTGCGGGGAGGGAGCTTGGGGTAAAGGGTTATTGGGCGTTGATGAGTACTGGGTTTACACTGGTCCTCCTTCTGCTCCCTCTCTTCCTTGTTCTGCGCCTCCTTCTCCTCCTTCTCCTCCTCCTGGTTTCTGATTTCAGGCATGAGGTAGGTCCGAAGCCTGTGTAATTCAACATGCGCACTATGATAACGGGGAGGCGACAGACGCATCAGAGCCACGGCCCAGATCGGGTCACCACATTATTCTCGGGCTGTGCAATCCATCCCGTTGTCACCGCCATCGCTGCCAAACGGCGGCCCCAACTTCCGGGCACAGCCATGCTGGCGCTCGAAACTGACATAAAGGTCTGGGGGCACACAACACCCGAGAGCTTCTGCGTGGACCTCCCAAGCCCTACCACCAACTCCGGCTCTGGGTCGCCCCATCCAATTCGAATCAGCCTGGGAGCCCACACGGCCCCGTCGGGTACTTTTGAGAGAGCGGTCGCTACAAGCTCCCCCCCGCATCTCGGCTCAGGGCTCTCGAGTGTCCTCTCGAGGAGGAGGAGGAGTAGGAGGACGAGGATGGATCAGGAGGAGGAGGAGCAGGAGGAGGAGGAGGAGGGAGGAGGAGGAGGAGGAGGAGGAGGAGGAGAGGAGGAGAGGAGGAGGAGAGGAGGGAGGAGGAGGGGGGAGGGGGAGGGGGTGGTTGTATCACCCCCCCCAGCAGAGCCTTCCCTGACCCGTAGCCCCAGACCAGGAAGGCGTATGGTGGGCAGCGACGCGGGCTTCTCGGGCTCGCAGCTGTACAAACATTGAGCAACTCCTCCTCCTCCTCCTCCTCCTCCTCCTCCTCCTCCTCCTCCTCCTCCTCCTCCTCCTCCTCCTCCTCCTCCTCCTCCTCCTCCTCCTCCTCCCCCGCCTCTCCTGCATGGCGTCGCAGCCACGACGACGGCGGCTGCGGACGCCATGCAGGAGAGGCGGGGTGCTCCATGATGGCAGGTGCATCGCGAGCGGCGCAAGCCAAGGATCATCTGCACAGCGCGCGCAGCAACGCGTTTCCAAGATCGGCTTGCCTGCGCCCCTTGTCCGCGAGGCTTCTCCAACCCGACGAGGGCTCCCTGGACATAATCCCACCAGCCCTCTGGGCGTAGGTGGTTTAGGGAATTTCCTCTTCCACCCCTCCTTCATCCCCTTCGGGGAGGGGTCTACCCCTCCCCCGACCCCCCTTTCCTGGACTTGGACGGGGGGGGGCCGCTGGTAGTTAGAGCGTCCAAAACGGCCTCGGCGAGGAAGCCAACATCATCGGTTTTACGATGGTTTTGGCAGATTTTGGAGGCTCCCGAGGGGGGAGGCTAATTGGGGGACCCCCTTCCTTTGATCGATCACCTCCAAGATGGCCCCAAGAGCGCTCCCAAGGCTCCCAAGAGCGCCCCAAGAGGGCCTCAAGAGGCGCCCAGGAGGCCCCAAGAGGCGACCAGGAGGCCCCAAGAGGCCTCCAAGAGTCCCCCACCATTCATGCAGCTCCACTTGGGGGTGGCGGAAGCGGGGGGGGCAACCAAACCGCCGCTGAGACAGCAAAAGGCCGCTCAAAACACAACCAAACGCACTTAATTGTGCAACGATGCGCAACAACAATGGAATCTCCCATCGGGAAGGGCGCCGCGCAAAACCAAGCTGGCACAGCGAAGCCGTAGAGTGGGTAGTTCGGAACAACATCCTGGCGCAACCGCGCACCATTGCAACACATTGCGGCACAGACGCTTCGTGACATCAAACCATTGAAGCGCTGCCAGCGGCCAAATCTGAACTTTCTGGGGAATAACCCAAAGACCGACTCGCCTGCAAGACCAGAGCGCTGCGGGGCCTGCAAGCAAAAAGAGACCCGCGCTGATGACGCTGGTGAGGGGAAGGCGGGCGCGGCATTGTAGATGCCATGGGCCACTTGGGCGGTGCCCTGGTGAATTCTCTGCCAGAGCGAGAGTTCAAGAATAGTGACTGCTAAAGTGGTGTCTCACTGTGCGCGTGCGAGAGCGGAGCTGTTGCTCTGGGTGGATCACGCCGCGAAGAACGCTCGCGGCCGCAGTGGGCATAGGGTCTCGCTATGCGAATGTGCGCGCTCGCTTCTCCCAACCATCCTGCGGTGTTAGGCCCTCGTTTTGAGGAAACAATGCCAGGCGCTCCTTCCTCCGTTCCTCCCTGTCCCCCTCCTCCCTGCTCCCTCCTCCACCATGCGCCTCCCGCGCCCAGGAGAACGCTTCGGGGCCCCATAGGGGCTGAACGAAAGCCCCATCGGCTGCACTCGCATGCGGTTCCCCCCTCCAGGACTGCGTTTCGCGTCTCCAAAGAGGTCCCCATCGAAAGCCCCAATGGCTGCACTCGCATGGGTTTCTCCACTCAGGACAGCGCTACGTGGTCCCGTAGGGAGCCCCACCGAAGGCTCCAGTGGCTGCACTCGCATGCGGTTCCTCCACCCAGGACAGCGCTACGTGGCCCCGTCGGGAGCTCCACCGAAGACCCTGATGGCTGCACTCGCGTGCGGTTCCCCCACGCGTTTCGTCGCCCCGTCGGGAGCTCCGCCGAAAGCCGCATTGGCTGCACTCGCGTGCTGTTCCCCCACTCAGACAAGCGTTCCGTGGCTCTGTAGGGGTCTCCACCGAAAGCCCCAATGGCCGCACTCGCATGCGGTCCCCCCCGGCCCAGACAGCGCTGCGCGGCCCCATAGGGAGCTCCACCGAAGGCCCCGGTGGCTGCCCTCGCATGCGGCTCCCCTTCTCAGGACAGCGTTTCGTGGCCTCATCGGGAGCTCCACCGAAGGCCCCAGTGGCTGCACTCGCATGCGGGTCCCCCACCGGGGACAGCGTTTCGTGGCCCCATACGGAGTTTCTCACTCATCCTACTCCTCCTCCTGCTCCTCCTTCACCCCCTGCTCCTCCTCCATCCTCGTTTGTGCCACCCTATCGCGCCCTCTCCTCCCAGTGGCCGTGACGGGATTGCACGCGGCGCACATCACGTTTTTCTCGCAACGGAAATTTGGAAAATTAGCCTGGCAATGGACCCAACCATATGCAGGTGTGGGTTCCGCAATGTTGAATCTCGTCTTCGATGGAGCTCCCGATAAAACCACGAAACGCTGTCCTGGGTGGGAGAACCGTACGCGAGTGCACCCATTGGGGCCTTCGGTGGACCTCCCGATTGAGCCGAGAAACGCGGTCCTGGGCAGGGGAACCCGCTGGCGAGTGCGGCCACCAGGGTCTTCGGTGGAGCTCCCGGCCACGAAACGCTGTCCTGGGCGGAAGAACCGCATGCGAGTGCAGCCACTGGAGCCTCCGGTGGAGCTCCCTACGGGGCCACGAAACGCTGTCCGGGGTGGGGGGACCGCATGCGAGAGCAGCCACTGGGGCCTTCGGTGGGGCATCCGATAGGGACAAAGCGCTGTCCTGAGTGGGGGAACTGCATGCGCGTGCAGCCGCTGGGGCCTTCGGCGGAGTAAAATGAGCGGTCAGCAGAGGGGAGCAGGAGGAGGAGGAGGATCAGGATGAGGAGAAGCTAGCTGGGGTGGAACGTGAGGAGTGAGGAGGAGCATGAGGAGCACGGTGAGATCCATGGGAACCCTATTCCCGATGAATTGGAATAGCAGGCAGGACGATCTGAACTGGCTTGGGACTGCGCGGCATTCCCAAAATGATATTTTGAGAGGGGAGCGGGGCCCCAACACTCCGGCGTATACTATGGAACTCTCGTTTTGAGGCGAATTGAGAAACATTGAGACGGATTGAGAGAAATTGAGATCTTTTGAGAGAAATTGAGATATAATCCTCCGTTCAAGCCGTGGATTAAGAGAAATTGAGACGAGAAAGGCGGTCCAATTGAGGACAATTAAGACCGTTTGCGGTGTCCAATGGAAGTTTTCGAAAGGGTTTGATGGCAATGCGATTTGGGAGCATGAGGAAAGCAGCAGAAGGATGGGCGGCAGGAGAAGCAGACGGCGAGGACCCGATGGCATGGACCATGGCAACTGGAGCCAAAACACATTTCCCAAACGAGGGCAAACGGCGGAGGATGCACATGCCACAGGGCCTTGTGCTCGTCAGGGGCGCGCTAAAATGCCAAGGGCTGTCTGGCAGGGTTGCCGCAAGTCTTCTCAGGGGCTGCCGCCGCCCCTCGCCGCAGAGCGCCGCATGCATCGGGCCTCGCTTCCCCAGTGAAAAACAACAAGTATACACTCCCGAAACAAGGATCCTCAGTGGAAGTACATCAGGTCCACGCTCTCACGACAACGATTCATCGCAAATTTGCCTGGAGATGGCCCTCACCATATGCAGTTGTGGGTTCTGCAATTGTGAATATTTCATCTTCGATGGAGCTCCACACGGGTCCACGAAGCGCTGTCCTGGGTGAGGGGACCGCATGCGAATGCAGCCACGGGGGCCTTCGGTGGAGCTCCCGATCGAGCCGAGAAACGCGGCCCTGGGAAGGGGAACCGCATGCGAGTGCAGCCATTGGAGCCTTGGGTGGAGCTCCCTACGGGGCCACGAAACGCTGTCCAGGGTGGGGGGGACCGCATCCGAGTACAGCCACCAGGGCCTTCGGTGGAATCCCCGTTTGAAATGAAAAACTGGGTCCTGGGCGGGGGGACCACATGCTAGTGCAGCCACTTGGCCTTCGATGGAGTTTCCGATTGAGCCGAGAAACGCGATCCTGGGCGGAGGGAACCGCCTGCGAGGGCAGCCACTGGGGCCTCGTCGGAGCTCCCGACGGGACCACGAAGCGCTGTCCTGGGCAGAGGGAGCCGCATGCATGTCCGGCCACATGGGCCTTCGGCGGAACTCCCGATGAGGTCACGAAACGCTGGCGTGAGCGCTGGAACCGCATGCGAGCGCAGCCACAGGGGCCTTCTGCGGGGCTCCCCATGGGGCCACGAAGCGCTGTCCTGGATCGCAGCCACCGGAACGTTCGGTGGAGCCCATAAATGGGGCCACGTAGCGCTGTCCTGCGTGGTGGAACCGCATGCGAATGCAGCCACCAGGGCCTTCGGTGGGGCTCCCCACGGGGCCACGAAGTGCGGTCGTGGGTGGGGACGCGCCTGCGAATGCAGCCACTGCGGCTTTCGGCGGAGCTCCCGACGGGGCCACGAAATGCGATCCTGGGCGGAGGGGATCGCATGCGAGTGCAGCCGCTCGGGCTCTAGGTGGAGCTCGATTTTCGGGCTACGAAACGCCAACCTTAGCGGGGGAACCCCATGCTACTGCAGCCGTTGGGGCTCTCGATAGCAACGCCTATGGCGCCACGAAACGCAGTCCTGGGTGGGGGAGCCGCATACGAGTGCAGACACTGGGGCCTTCGGCGGAGACCGCTACAGAGCCCAGAAACGTTGTCCTGTGTGCGGGAGATGCATGGTGGAAAAGGGAGGAGGCAAAAGGGTGCGAGGAGGTGAGGAGGAAGGAACGCGGTGCACTCTCTTTGAAACGAGGACCTAACGCCACAAGATGGTTGAGATAGGCGACGCTGGCGACGAACAAATTGGGGGATGGCCCCCAAAACCGTTTCCAAACTCGGGCATTCCGAAAACACATGCCCCTTGACCCAGAGCAAAGAAGATATTGACCCCGCCGGTCTGGTTCCAATACGCACAATCACAATGGGTGTCCAGACGTAGCAAAAAAAGAAACGCAGATAAACATGCGCCCAGGCCCCAACCGCTTCAGTCACACGCAAAGCCAACCCAGAGCGACATCGAGGCGTTTTCAAACTGCCGCATTGGCGAAACTTACAGGGAACATTTCACATGCGCAGGCCGCCTTCCGAGAAGCAAAAAGACGATTTCGCACCAGTAAACGCGCTCAACTTTCGCCCCCCCCGTTGACGCCACCCCAAGTGGAGCTGAAGGAAAAATACCCCCAAGAGGCCCCCAAGAGGCCCCAAGAGGCTCCCACGAGGCACCCAAGACGGTCCAAGAAGCTCCCGGGACCGCCAAGAGGCCCCCAAGACGCCCCAAGAGACCTCAAAGAGTATCCCAAGAGACATCCCAAGAGACTCCGCGAGGCATTCAAGAGGCCTTTGACTCTTCTGATCGCCCTTATCCTCCTCCTCCTCCCCCTCATCATCACCATCATCATCACCATCATCATCATCATCATCATCATCATCATCATCATCATCATCATCATCATCATCATCATCATCATCATCATCACCACCATCACCATCACCATCACCATCACCATCACCATCACCATCACCATCACCATCGTCAAGACCACCACCATCATCGTCATCATCAGCATCATCAATATCAACATCAACATCATCATCCGCCTATTCCTCCTCCTCCTCATTCCTCCCTCCCCGCCCTCATCATCCTCCTCCTCTTCCGCCTCCGACTCCTCCTCCATCCCCCCCCCTCGGGGTACGACGGCCTCCCCAGCCCCTTGTTCCTCTGTATGCTGCCCCGCTTCCATGATCACCTCTACACGCCTGGGCGTCGTTTCTGGATGCGCTGGTGGGGATACTTTTTTGTTTACAGCCGCAGGCGGAAGCGCAGGCGGCGAGCAGTCACGGTCGGGCTGCGGCCGCGACTAAATTCCCGGGCGCGCGCGGGAGCCGCGGATCAGGCGGCGAAGCAGCAGCGACCCAGGGCGTCTGAGAGGCCAGGCGGTCGTGCAATCCCAGGGAGTCTGAAAGAACACCTGAGGCGGTCGTGCAAGCTGCAACCCAGGGAGTCTGAGAGGTCAGCCAACCGGGCGAGCCAGGCGCGGCCAAAATGGCGCGCAGTGCGTTACCGGGTCGTGGGCTGGTGGGGATACGCGAAGCGTCAAGAATTGGCCCGGGTCCGCGCCCTCCCTCGGGGACGCGGTAGCGCGCTGTGATCCACGTCTCGCGCAGAGGCCCCCCTCCCGAGCACGCCAACAACCTAGCTACTGCTAGATCGTCGTCTCCATGCAGAGGTCTCCAAGAATCGGAGCGTTGGCCGCATCCAGAAAGAACTTCCACACTGGCCTGCCCGTCGATTCACGGCTCCGGCAGATCCGATCATATCCTACACATCCTCGCTCCTCCTCCTCCCCGAGAATAAGTGCAACATACAGAAATGCGTAGACCTAGAGGGCCCAAGGCGCCCGCATCTCACTTGTTCCTGCGTGGGGATATCCGTCGCACTCGGAGGCTCCTGCTCGCGCGCGTCTGCCTGGCCATGCGCGGGTATGAGGGGGGCGCATGCTCGGTGCGCGGGGGCTTCGGCCTTTCTTGGCACACCTCTTTCTGTCGCAGCGCCCTGCCTTGCTTTGCATCAAGAGCCTCCAAAATTGCCGCCTGATCAGCAATGCGAGGTTTCATGAACTCACGAGCGGCATTCGAACACTTGGCCTTCCTGTTCCTCGGGTATGTTGCCAAGCCTGAGTCTCGCACGAAACTCCCAACCGCGCGCTGGGCAGAATGGACAAACAACAATTGACCTGCTCATGCCCTGGGTGCAAGTACATCCATGTGCGCTGTTCATCTGACCTTGGCCCTAGCCAGGCACCCGCACTCGCGACGCACGAAAACCTCGAGGAGGCTTTGATCCTAGCAAGGAGGGAGGTGCCATCTCGGCCTCAGACGCCAAGGCGTTCCCCCGCCCCTGGCGTCTGAGCCCGTCGCGGCCCCCGGCCCTGGCATCCTTGGCGGCATTCAACGAACGATGAAAAATATCAGGCGCCTGGCGGACCATTTGAACCACCTCGTCGACCGAAACTCCCGTCGTTTGTCGCGCCTCCTCACGCGAGCGCGCCTTAATCCACGACCCGGGCGCGTTCGACGTGCGGCCTAGTAAAGCCAACAAGTGTCTGGGCGCACACTGAGCAGGCCGAACCCAATGACGCAACCCGCGCCGAGCCACGACTCCGTCCAAAAGGCCCCCGCCCGATTCCAGCCAACACCTTCGCGTCGGAACCGATGGCCTGTTTATGCTGCCCGTGGACGACGCGCCACATGAAATTATGAGATGCCGCCTCAAATTGCTGCCTACTTCTCGCGTGCACCTTGTGCCGCTCTTGTGCATCATGCAAAGCCTTTGATTCAACCTGTGAAGCGCGATGGTGCAGCCTGGCTATCCAGGAGACGGTGGGCTTCTGTCAAACGGCGTGCGCAAGAGCCCCCGTAATCGCTCTGGCAGAGCTGCGCCGGCAAGAAAATTTCGGGCCCCAGGGGCCCGTCTTCCGAAAGAACCGGCCCAAGCGACTTGTGGGCCTGCACCCCTCCAACAGCCTCCTGGAATTCAGCGGCCGCGATGCATGTTAGAATGGGTCGAGAAGGAAATGGGCAAGTTGGGGCACTCACGTCTACTGCTGGATGCTAGAGATTTCACTTGCGGATTCGGATGGCAGGCGGACGTCGCAGGCAGACGACTCTAAGCGAAGTCCTCACGCGCTGGAGTTTGCAAACCGATGATTGGGAGCAAGACGAGCACGCAAGTCAGAGAGTCTCATGAAAGCAATCACTTGGCAATTGCGGACACTTGCTGGCCGTCAGGGCCCACCTACTACAAGGGTGCGCACAAGAGTCAGATTGACCACGTTGCGATGCCGATCGAGTCCCTATGGCGAATTCGACAGCTTCACCCGCTCCTGGGACTAGGCAGGCGCCTGCAGATGTATATTAGCACGCCCTTGCGCGATCGCGTGCCCGCGTACATGAATATGGACATACATGTGGTGCGCGCACATGTCAGCCAGCGTACCCTGGCATCAGATCGAGACAGCTTGACGACAGCGCGCAGCGATCGCAGATGGGGATTATTGAAGAATGTCGAAGAGAAAGCTCAGGCGATCAGCGAGGAGGAACAGAGGGAATGCTGGGACCAGGGAAGAGTGCATGATGGTTGGGACCATATGGCAGCCTGTATCCGAGAGGCCATGATCGAGAGTTTCCCCGAGCACGCGCAAAACATCACCGATTACGAATGAACTGCGGGAAGCGAGCATTGATTTACTGAAAGAACGAGCACGCCTTCGCATCGAGATCGCTAGCACGTGGTCGAAGTCTTGCGAGTTGAATGGATCGGCGCACTTTGATTGAGTCGAAGTCTAACTGCATCGTCTCTCTCGCCAGCTCCAGCATCTACGAAGAGAACAATACATAGACGAAACTACGGCAAGCGTGGAACAGCTAATCAAGCTGGGGAAGGACATGACCAAACACAACAACGGCTAGCCGAAGTTCACAGACTCCGAGTAACACTGTCGAACACGGGAGGACCGAAGAAAAAACTCTCGTTCGCACCGCGCCAGGGCATGACCTTAGAGAAATGGGAGGAGGGACTCGCGCGAGAGCCATAACGCGGGGGCATGCAGTACGAGCGCATATATTGAAACGAGTGGATCGGAGACCGCGCCTTCTTACCTTGTCAATACGTATCGCCCGACAACATCGACGGAATAAACCACGATAGAACTAGAGAAATCCAGTACCCTCGAAGAGCCCCAAAACGTCGAGCAAGACCCGCATGGGGAGTACTCGCAGAGGCCATGCGCATGAACATAGACGCCAGAAACAACAAAAACGAAAACGACCGCAAGTTCGTGCCGAAGGCGTTCTCCAGAAGATACAACGACTTGCTCGCCCTCATCCACCCGATGGGACCCATGCCACTAAGTTGCATCAGAAGCCAGTCGTTCTCCCAAAATAAGAACAGCCAGAAGCAGGGGATCCAGGGTCAGCGCGTCCTCGATTGTTTCGACGCTTTCGGGATGTCGTATTTCGGTTACCTTCAGGGCATTTGCAGGGGGCCAGCACCATCAGACTTCGCACAGACATAGCCTGGCAGCAACAAGCTGGACATGCAAGCAGGCGGAGATCAGCCACAGTATGAGCAACTTTATACGACGGGACAAACGCATTCGCATGTACTAAGAGACGCAGCTTGACATAGCTACACAGCAACACATCCAGGGCCGAGGATGCACACCAAGCAGATCAAGCAGCTCTGCACACAAAGATTCATGCAGCGGCGCTGGATGGCGCTGAAGAATTTCACCCGCAGAGCGGCGCTACCATGGGCCACACGCTTGCAACTGGCGACTTTGTAGACGTCTACTCCCCGGCTGTGCAGAAGCGGCATGGTTGTTTGTCAGGAAACGATGCGAGCTACAAGTGGACCCGAAGCAAATACCCAGTGACAAAACTAGAAGTGGACGTTGGCATCGAACTTTTTGTAGCTCGCACCACAGCTACATATACATTCGCACGCAAAGCAAGCGCGGCACATCACACAGCAGCTAAATCACGCGACCCAGGGGCTCCAGGACAACATTATGAAGAACGGGCACTTCTTGAATGCAGACAAGACAGACCACAACATCCAATTACTTGGCGCTGGCTCCTGTGAAGCTGCTCGAGAGCTTTCGAGACAACACGAATCCAGGGAGAGGTTTGTCGGAAGGCTCGAGTCCCGGGACCTATCATGAGCTTCGACAGGGTTTTGAGGACAGAGCTCAAGCAGCGCATCACAGAACCCGCGCAGCATGGAGGTCGCTGGGTGAAGTTTGGCAACAACCTCTTCATCATTGCCCGTTGCGCACCCTTTTTCTGTGCTTCGTCTACAGCGCCGCGATTGCAGGTCTCACTGCGTTCGTGCTGTCTGGACTCAGTGTTGGCACGGATGCTGCGCTGCCTGCTGGACGGCAAGGCAAAGGCGAGTTTACAGGCAGAGTGCGGACCTTGCGCAACAGTGTTTGTTTCAGCATTGAAGTATTCGCCGAACGGTTACCGAGCTCCGCGTCCAGAGGCTACGCGCTGGTTGCAACAGATAGAAAAGAGCCAAGCAAACATCGGCAAGTGCTCACAGCGATGGTTGGGACGTTGTAAGTAGATCGCCTGCTCGAGGTCTCCGATCTCAGTGCCGCAGCGAGGACCACGCAGCACTCGACCCCATGGGTCATCCAGTGTAGGGGCGATTTGCAGGTGCTCGCCAACGCCGTCCCGCGCTTCGACCAGATATGGAGTGATCAAGAGAACTTACTGCAGGTGTTCCAGTATCCCCAGCTCGTCACGAGGTTGTCCAAGGTCCACGCGGGCTCAAAGAGAGGGATCAAAGAGAGCGGCTGACCTACTGCATGGGCTGAGAATTACGACGATGGAGTGCATGCACGCGATCTTCGCAGAGCACCAGCACGATGAAGTTAGCAGCAACAGCCGCAGCGTCATAGACGAGCACGCGTGCACTCACTAGACGGGGGAGGAGGGGGGCAGCCCCAGATGTGTAATGTCATTTACTACGATCAACCCACTTACAACACACATAACGCACGGGCACCGTATGAAGAACCTGCACTCAATCGTGGGCAGCACGAACGTGTCCCTGGTGCAGAACATGTTTTGAGAACAGAACGTCGTGTTCAAGACGCGCGCTTGCGAGTCCCGCTCCGTGCCCTTCTGCTGCCCGACACGAGCCACTTCCTTTGACTTCGAGCCGGGCGAACAGAGCTTTTACCATTGCGGCGCGCGTGGCCGCGAGGATACCGAGCTTGACGAACACTTACCTCACGCAGCTTGCCACGCTTCAGGGCAGAGCGGTGGCGCGGAGA